>SJYX01010262.1:102200-125157 GCA_006410675.1 Oreotragus oreotragus
GAATGAAAACTGAACTTTTCCAGTCCTGTGGCCACTGCTGAGTTTTCCAAATTTGTTGACATATTGAGGGCAGCACATTCCATACATCATCTTTTAGGATTTGAAATAGCTCAACTGGAATTCCATTCTCACGTAAAGGTAAGAGAAACCCAAGTAAGGCAGTAGGCATTGAGAGAGGGCATCAGAGGGCAGACAGACTGAAACCATACTCACAGATAACTAGCCAATCTAATCACACAGACCACAGCCTTGTCTAACTCAGTGAAACTAAGCCATGCCCTGTGGGGCCACCCAAGACCAGCAGGTCATGGTGGAGAGGTCTGACAGGATGTGGTCCACTGGAGAAGGGAATGGCAAACCACTTCAGTATTCTTGCCTTGTGAATCCCATGAACAGTATGCAAAGGCAAAAAGATAGGACACTGAAAGATGAACTCCCCAGGTCGGTAGGTGCCCAATACGCTACTGGAGGTCAGTGGAGAAATACCTCCAGAAAGAAGGAAGGGATGGAGCCAAAGCAACACCACCAGCCAGCTGTGGATGTCACTGGCGATAGAAGCAAACGCCGATGCTGTAAAGGGCAATACTGCACAGGAACCTGGAATGTCAGGTCCGTGAATCAAGGCAACTTGGAAGTGGTCAAACAAGAGATGGCAAGAGTGAACGTCGACATTCTAGGAATCAGAGAACTAAGGTGGACTGGAATGGGTGAATTTAACTCAGATGACCATTATATCTACTACTGTGGGCAGGAATCCCTTAGAAGAAATGGAGTAGCCTTCATAGTCAACAAAAGAGTCCGAAGTGCAGTACTTGGATGCAGTCTCAAAAATGACAGGATGATCTCTGTTCGTTTCCAAGGCAAACCATTCAATATCACGGTAATTGAAGTCTATGCTGTGACCAGTAATGCTGAAGAAGCTGAAGTTGAATGGTTCTATGAAGACCTACAAGACCTTTTAGAACTAACACTTAAAAAAGATGTCCTTTTCATTATAGGGGACTGGAATGCCAAAGTAGGAAGTCAAGAAATACCTGGAGTAACAGGCAAGTTTGGCCTTGGAATACAGAATGAAGCAGGGCAAAGGCTAATAGAGTTTTGCCAAGAGAACACACTGGTCATAGCAAACACCCTCTTCCAACAACACAAGAGAAGACTACACATGGACATCACCAGATGGTCAACACCTAAATCAGATTGATTATATTCTTTGCAGCCAAAGATGGAGAAGCTATATACAGTCAGCAAAAATAAGACTGGGAGCTGACTGTGGCTCAGATCATGAACTCCTTATTGCCAAATTCAGACTTAAATGGAAGAAAGTGGGGAAAACCACTAGACCATTCAGGTATGACCTAAATCAAATCCCTTATGATTATACAGTAGAAGTGAGAAATAGATTTAAGGGACTAGATCTGATAGACAGAGTGCCTGATGAACTATGGACGGAGGTTCGTGACATTCGAGACAGGAATCAAGACCATCCCAAAGAAAAAGAAATGCAAAAAAAGCAAAATGGCTGTCTGAGGAGGTCTTACAAATAGCTGTGAAAAGAGGAGAAGTGAAAAGCAAAGGAGAAAAAGAAAGATATCCTCATTTAAATGCAGAGTTCCAAAGGATAGCAAGGAGAGATAAGAAAGCCTTCCTTAGCGATCAATGCAAAGAAATAGAGGAAAACAATTGAATGGGAAAGACTAGACATCTCTTCAAGAAAATTAGAGACACCAAGGGAACATTTCATGAAAAGATGGGCTCAATAAAGGACAGAAATGGTCTGGACCTGACAGAAGCAGAGGATATTGAGAGGAGGAGGCAAGAATAAAAGGAATTGTACAAAAAAGGTCTTCATGACCCAGATGATCACGATGGTGGGGTCACTCACCTAGAGCCACACATCCTGGAATGCGAAGTCAAGCGGGCCTTAGGAAGCATCACTATGAGACTGGACCTGACAGAAGCAGAGGATATTGAGAGGAGGAGGCAAGAATAAAAGGAATTGTACAAAAAAGGTCTTCATGACCCAGATGATCACGATGGTGGGGTCACTCACCTAGAGCCACACATCCTGGAATGCGAAGTCAAGCGGGCCTTAGGAAGCATCACTATGAGAAAAGCTAGTGGAGGTGATGGAATTCCAGTTGAGCTATTTCAAAAAAATGGTATGAAAAAGGTCTTAATGACCCAGATAACCATGATGGTGTGGTCACTCACCTAGAGCCACACATCCTAGAGTATAAAGTCCAGTGGGCCTTAGGAGCATTACCATGAACAAAGCTAGTGGAGGTGGTGGAATTCCAGCTGAGCTGTTTCAAATCCTAAAAGATGATGCTGTTAAAGGGCTGTACTCAATATGCCGGCAAATTTGGAAAGCTCAGTAGTGGCCACAGGACTGGAAAAGATCAGTTTTCATTGCAATCCCAAAGAAACTCAATGCCAAAGAATGTTCAAGTTACCATACAATTGTACTTATTTCACATGATAGGAAGATTATGCTCAAAATCTTTCAA
Organism: Oreotragus oreotragus; assembly: GCA_006410675.1. Classification (NCBI taxonomy): domain Eukaryota; kingdom Metazoa; phylum Chordata; class Mammalia; order Artiodactyla; family Bovidae; genus Oreotragus; species Oreotragus oreotragus. The sequence continues at coordinate 104,708 of SJYX01010262.1, forward strand.
GCTAGGCTTCAGCAGTATGTGAACTGAGAACTTCCAGATATACAAGCTGGATTTAGAAAAGGTAGAGGAACCAGGTATCAAATTGCCAACATCCACTGGATCATAGAAAAAGCAAGAAAACTCCAGAAAAAGGTTAAAGCCTTTGATTGTCTGGATCACAACAAACTGTGGAAAATTCTTAAAGAGATGAGAATACCAGACCACCTTACCTGTCTCCTGAGAAACCTGTATGCAGGACAAGAAGCAACAGTTAGAACTGGACATGGAACAATGGACTGATTCAAAATTGGGAATGGAGTATGTCAAGGCTGTATACTGTCACCCTGCTTACTTAACTTATATGCAGAGTACATCATGTGAANCTGTCTCCTGAGAAACCTGTATGCAGGACAAGAAGCAACAGTTAGAACTGGACATGGAACAATGGACTGATTCAAAATTGGGAATGGAGTATGTCAAGGCTGTATACTGTCACCCTGCTTACTTAACTTATATGCAGAGTACATCATGTGAAGTGGCAGCCTGGATGGATCACAAGCTGGAATCAAGATTGCTGGAAGAAATATCAACAACCTCAGATATGCAGATGATACTACTTCAATGGCAGAAGGCTAAGAGGAACTAAAGAGCTTCTTGATGAAGGTGAAAGAGAAGAGTGAAAAAGTTGACTTAAAACTCAGCATTCAAAAAACTAAGATCATGGTATTCAGTCCCATCACTTCATGGCAAATAGATGGGGAAACAATAGAAACAGTGAGAAACTTTATTTTCTTGGGCTCCAAAATCACTGTGGACAGTGGCTGCAGACATGAAATTAAAAGACACTTGCTCCTTGGAAGAAAGGGCAAAGAAATGAAAACCTAGACAGCGTATTCAAAAGCATAGATATCACTTTGCTGACAAAGGTCCATATACTCAAAGCTATGGTTTTTCCAGTAGTTATGTCCAGATGTGAGAGTTGGACCATAAAGAAGGCTAAGCAACAAAGAACTGATGCTTTCGAATTGTGGCGCTGGAGAAGACTCTTGAGAGTCCCTTGGACAGCAAGGAGATCAAACCAGTCAATCCTAAAGGAAATTAACCCTGAATATTCATCGGAGGAGGCGATAGTACTCTTGCCTGGAAACTCCCATGGACAGAGGAGCCCGGTAGGCTGCAGTCCATGCAGTTGCAAAGTCGGACACGACTGAGCGACTTCACTTTCACTTTTCACTTTCCTGCATTGGAGAAGGAAATGGCAACCCACTCCAGTGTTCTTGCCTGGAGAATCCCAGGGACGGGGGATCCTGGTGGGCTGTCGTCTCTGGGGTTGCACAGAGTCGGACACGACTGAAGTGACTTAGCAGTAGCAGTAGCAGTATTCACTGGAAGGACTAATGCTGAAGCTCCAGTACTTTGGCCACTTGATGCAAAGAGCCAACTCAGTGGAAAAGACCCTCATACTGGGAAAGACTGAAGGTGGGAGGAGAAGGGGGTGACAGAGGACGAGATGGTTGGATGGCATCACTGATTCAATAGACATGAGTTTTAGCAAACTCCGGAAGATGGTGAAGGACAGGGAAGCCTGTTGTGGTGCAGTCCATGGGGTCACAAAGTCGGAGCAACTGAACAACAATCTGACATCTCAAAGCTAACCTCACCTTTCCCATTCCCCCAACCCACTTTTCCTGCTCCTCCTGCAGTCTTCCCATCTGCTAATAGCACAGTTGGTCAGGCCCCAATCTTAGTGTCATCCTTGAGTTACATCTCACATCCTGTTGGCTGTCTATGAAATATACTAGAGTTCTCACCATCTCCAATGCCGCCTCCCTGGTTCTCACTTCACATCTCTAGCCCGAGTGACTGCGAGGGGCTCGTACCAGTCATTCCTTAACCTCTATTCTCTGTTCTGAGCTCAGGAACTGGAGTGCTCCTGTTGAAATTCAGGTCAAATCATATCCCTCTGGTGCTCAAAGCTCTCTTACGCTTCCCACGTCACTTGGAGAAAAAGACAAGTCCTCACAATGGCCTGCAGGACCCAACATCTGGCTCTGTTACCTCTCTGATCTCATCTCTTCCTACTCTTTCCCTTGGTGGCTTCATGCCCATCACTGGGCCTTTTTGCTCCTCTGTGAACAAGCCAGGCACACTCCCACCTGAGAGCCTTTACACTTGCTCCTCTCTCTGGCTGCCATGCTCTTCCCTGTATATCCACATGACCCATTCATCACCTCCTTCAGGTCTTTGCTCAAATGTCACCTCCTTGCACAGGTCTTCCTTGAGTGTTCTCTCTAAAACTGTAGCCGTTACCCTAAGTTCAGTTCAGTTCAGTTGCTCAGTCGTGTCGACTCTTTGTGACCCCATGAATCGCAGCATGCCAGGCCTCCCTGTCCATCACCAACTCCCGGAGTTCACTCAGACTCACGTCCATTGAGTCAGTGACGCCATCCAGCCATCTCATCCTCTGTCGTCCCCTTCTCCTGCCCCCAATCCCTTCCAGCATCAGAGTCTTTTCCAGTGAGTCAACTCTTCGCATGAGGTGGCCAAAGTACTGGAGTTTCAGCTTCAGCATCATTCCTTCCAAAGAAAGGAATGATCTCCTTTAGAATGGACTGGTTGGATCTCATTGCAGTCCAAGGGACTCTCAAGAGTCTTCTCCAACACCACAGTTCAAAAGCATCAATTCTGCGGTGCTCAGCCTTCTTCACAGTCCAACTCTCACATCCATACATGACCACAGGAAAAACCATAGCCTTGACTAGACAGACCTTTGTTGGCAAAGTAATGTCTCTGCTTTTGAATATGCTGTCTAGGTTGGTCATAACTTTTCTTCCAAGGAGTAAGTGTCTTTTAATTTCATGGCTGCAGTCACCATCTGCAGTGATTTTGGAGCCCCCCAAAATCCCATTACCCTGGCACTCCCCATCCTCCTGGCTTTATGTTTCTCCATAGCACTTAGCACCTCCTGATAGACAAAGTCATCTACTTTAATCAGTTATGTTCATGGCCTATATCTTCCAACCAGAACACATGTTCTATAAAGGTAGGGATTTGTGTCTTTTTTTTTTTTTTTTTTTACCATTCTGTATACTCAGCATCTGGAATGTGATCAGCAAATATGGTCAATAAATATTTATTGAGTGATCAATTAAAAATTAGGATGTTTCACAACGATTTGGATTTCCACCATTTCTTTTTTAAAACAGGAAGTCCTCACCTTGGGTCTGCATCAATCTGACCACCATTGGCTGCCACAGCCCCCTGGCTCCCTATTCTCTAGCCCAGACCTTTCCCCCCATGTATGCTCCCTGCATTGCCCCAGTAGGCCCTGAGTTTGGGATTCCTACTCCACAAAAGTGAGTAAAAAATATCTTGAGAAACTGCTCTGGCCTGGCAAACACTGCTCTTCAACTGAGGGGATCAGCCAAGGCAGCTGTGAAGGCTATTAAGGGATGATGATGAGGTGTGCAGAGGAGTCTGGGTGCTCCCTCAGGTGTGCATTTGGGGGGTCCTGAAGGTCTGGGGCAAGCATGCTTGTCTTTCCTTCTTTCCTCTTCCCTGGAGCCTTTACTCTGGGTATGACCCAGGGTGTTTTCTGTCAGATTCTCAAAGGAGACTGTCACCTTCCAAGGCTACCAGCCTCTGCTCCCAAATTTCAGGGTGTTCTCACCATATTCCTGGGATGAGTTTATTTCCATTATCTCATGGATGGGGAAACTGAGGCCCAGAGAGTGCAAGATCACACAATTGTGGGGTAAACTACCATTAGCAGTTAGAAAGACCTCCTTTCTCATCCAATTCCCAAGTGGGGTCAGGGAGAGGCCCACTGGGTCATGCCACCCTCATCACCAAGCTCAGGCCCACTCACCCAGAGGGTCTCCATCCACGATGCTGTACTCCACCTGCCCATTGGGGCCTGAGTCCTGGTCATGGGCTAGGAAGGTCCACACTCTGGGTCCTGGCTGGCCCTCAGTGACATCAAATGGCCCCTCGTAGTCTCTGGGGAAGGTGGGCACGTTGTCGTTGATGTCATTCACGTTCACAAGCACCTGAGATGATGGGCGAGCTTAGTCAGGGCCGGACCCCAGCCAGCCCTGTTTATCTGTAAACTGAACCTGACAATTCTGCTTCCCAGGCTGATGTAAGGATCGTATTGGTTAATGGGTGTGGGAGGGTCTTTGAAGCTATACATGTAGATAAATTATTGTTATTGTCAAAGTCTTTCTATGGGCAGAATAATATTATGAATAATAATGCTATGAACTTCTACTTATTGCTGTACCATTATCATTTTATCTGGTCTTATTTTCTCCTCCCATACTCTGAAACAGTGTATATTATCCCCCATTTACAGAGGAGGAAAGTGAAGTTCAGAGAGGTTAAGTGACTTGCCCAGAGTCACACAGGAGGTAGAAGACCAGGAACATGAACCCTGTGGCTTGACCAGAGTCTGTGCTCTCCCCAGGAAGGGGAGAAAGGCAGGCATAGTCACCTGTCTCACAGCTGCAGCCACACAGAGAGGTGTGGTCATCTCAAAGTCACAGCGCAAGTTTGGGTGAGTTGCAGAGGCCAGGACAGGGCTTGTGGATGGAGGTGTTTCTCTTGAATAATCTTTCCCTACCCTGTTTGCCCACGGAGCTGTCCAGGCTGGGGCTGTGTGCCACCCACCCATCCACCCACCGTGGCGGTAGAAGTGAGGCGATGTGGCAGGAGGGGGCACTGGTCCGTGGCAGTGACAATCAGGGTGTAGCGGCCATGGCTGATCTCGTAGTCCAGCTCCTTGGCAGCACGGATGAGGCCCTGCGGGATACGGAGGAGGACAACGGTGGGTCAGTGGGTCACGGGTCTGGGGTGCCCTCCGGCCACCCTTGGAGCTAGGCCCTGACACCCTGGCTGTGACAAGGAGCCCCTGCTATTCCAGCCTTTTCATCCTCCCGCACATGCTGCCGTCCTGGTTTCCTCCTGGACTCCATCTTTGCTCAGCCCCCACCCCCACGATGTCGCTGAACTTCCCTCCAATCCCTTTAGCCAGCTGACCCTCCTCCTGGCCCCTTCCACCAGCTGCTGACCGTGTGTCTGTTGATACGAAAGGTGTTGATGATGTTGCCTGCCACGATGGCATAGGTAACTGTGCCATTGGGCCCTTCATCTAGATCCAGGGCCTGGATGGTGAGGAGGCTGGTGTTGACTGTGTCCGGGCCCTCATCCAGGAAGATCTCGTAGTGGGGCTGCTGGAACACGGGCGCATTATCGTTCTCATCCACGATGGTCACATACACGTGGGTGGTGGCCTGTGGAGAAGAGCATGATTAAGTTCCTCGGTCAGCTGGCTGGGGGGGTTTGAGGTGGAGCTAGCTGGACGGGCTGGGGGATTTGAGGTGGAGCTAGCTGGACGTGTTCCTAGGCTGAACTTAGGCAATGTGATCCAACATGGTGAGGTAAAGAGAGAAGGATGAGAGTGAGTGAAGTCACAGGCTGAGCGAGGAAATCACCGAGGCTCCACTGAGAGCCAAGCTAGCTAACTGCTCTGGTCCAAGATGGCGCTTGCACCACCACTCCTATGTCCATGTCAGTGGCAGACATCACTAATCAACCACTGCACTGCTGAGGCCAGATGCAACCTCAGGATCCTCATCAGAACACTGATCTAGTGATTAACATTGGCACATGAGATGAACCCCAATAACTGCCTCCAGCCCAGAGCTTTGACTGGGCCAGGGCCTTTCTTACCCTGGACCTCCTTCTAGATCACAAAAGGCAAGAATGTAACATGCACATTTTAAACTTCACCCACTGTTCAGGTCAATGGAAGAAATACCTATTTTCAGCACTTTTGAGAGGCAGGACCTCGGGTCTGGGGCAGTTTCATGGACAGAATTTGTAGAGTTGTGGAAAATAAAGCTAACAGCATATGACTTCAGTGGAAGAACAATTTCACACCATACTCTCCAGTGACTGGCCCTTTCCGATGGATGTTTGGTCCAATCGGACCACGGTAATACTTAGCCAAGCAAAGCTCAGCAAGCAGCACCCACAAACCACTGACAAGTGGCAGAGGCAGCACTTCACAAGCAGAAGCAACACGCGGAAGAAAGAAACTAGCCATGCACTGGCATTCTCTGTCCCTCAGCTTCCCTCCTCCCTTTTCTGCTTCTCCACTGGGAGCAAGTCCTCTGTGGCCTGCCTTACCTGGGCTCCCTCGCCATTTGGCTTCCACACGGTTTGGCCCATGGGAGGTCCAGGCAGAAGAAGGAAAGGGGATGGGGGCGTTTCTACTCCCTTTTCTTCGCTGCAGTTCTGCCAGAGGCAGTGCTTCTGCTGGGTGGCCCCTCTTCCGTGGCTCTGGCCCTCACTGGGCTCTGATCGCCTCATCCCCCTCTTGCCTTCTGCACCCATGGGTGGAAGTGGCTTCCTGCAGTGTTTAGCCTATGGGTGCTTTACCAGCCCTCTGTAAACAGTCCCTCCATTAAGCTCAGTTGAGCCCTTTCTGAGTGGGCCATCTGTTTCCTTCCAGTACCCTGACTCATACAAACTATAAGTAGTGACTAATATAAAATACAATAATAAGGTTATAACCACTTTCAAAACATCTGGGTAGAGAGAACATGACCAGGCAATTGTCAAGGGCAGGGAGTGCAAAAAGCTGGATATAGACAACTCATGTGCACCTTTATTGGGAGTTGAGTTGGTTCTGGAATCACCTGTGGAAGGACAGACAGAAGGACAGGAGACCTGCATCCAAGGAGACGTCACTGCCCCTGGGGAGGCAGGGACAGCTGCAGCTCTGGATCTTGGCAGGGGTTGGATGGGGTGTGTTGGGTGGTTGCTAGAACTGTTTCCAAAGCGGGTAGTGTTAGAAACCTGGAGATGGGGCTCGGTGACCTTGGACATGTCACAGAGTTCCTTTCTGGACCTTTTCTGTCTGTTAGTGAAGGAGCCAACTTGTTCTTCTGGTTCAGACATTCCGAGGAGCTGATCTGCCAGCGTCGGTCTGAACCCCTGCTCCGTCAGAGAGATACTCTTTTGGGTCTTAGAGTCTCAATGACTCTTCATAAAAATTACAATCACACAGTGAGGGAAAATGCATTGTTTTGACATTTCTCAGACTTTCCCACCAGAGTGGAGAAGGGACTTGCACTGAATTGGGGAACACCCTTGAAGCATTTATCCCAAGAATGAAATATCTTTGAAATCTCTCCTACTGAAAGCTCATGTAAGTTTCACACTTTTTTTCCCCAGAAGGTGTTTGTTAGTTTCCATTAAAAATGGTGGTGGAGGGCCCAAATCTTTGAGTAAAGATGACTGTCAAGGAAGGACATTGTGCTCATCTGTGGCTCTGCACACAGATGCAGCTGTGAGCGCTGACCACCAGTGAGAAGCCCAGCGCTGCATCCTTCTGAGACCCTTCTGCCACAAGACATGCCAGCGCCACCCTACAGCCTCACCAGAAGGGTGGTGGTACTGACATTTCCCATTTTCCCAGACTCTTGGAAGTGGGTCTAACCAGTGCAGGACTGAGGGTGAGAGGGGGCTCTCACAGAGCTCCTCTGTGGTCGCCTTCTCTCTAAGACCAGGTTGGAGCTTGGAGGGGGAGGTGGGTCTGACTTCCCCTGGCCTCTAGTGTGAGGAGGAAGTTGGTGCCCCGAAGGCCCTCTCAGCCAAGTTCCTCTGCCCTGGTACTGCAGAAACAGTGCCTGAGGTTTCTGGACCATGCCCACACCTTGGGCAATGCCTCTGTGTCTCACCCTGATGCAAACCTAGGAAGCTCACTGGGGTGGGGGGGAGATGTGTATAAGAGACAGCCCAAAATCCCATTACCCTGGCACTCCCCATCCTCCTGACTTTATGTTTCTCCATAGCACTTAGCACCTCCTGATAGACAAAGTCATCTACTTTAATCAGTTATGTTCATGGCCTATATCTTCCAACCAGAACACATGTTCTATAAAGGTAGGGATTTGTGTCTTTTTTTTTTTTTTTTTTTTTCCATTCTGTATACTCAGCATCTGGAATGTGATCAGCAAATATGGTCAATAAATATTTATTGAGTGATCAATTAAAAATTAGGATGTTTCACAACGATTTGGATTTCCACCATTTCTTTTTTAAAACAGGAAGTCCTCACCTTGGGTCTGCATCAATCTGACCACCATTGGCTGCCACAGCCCCCTGGCTCCCTATTCTCTAGCCCAGACCTTTCCCCCCATGTATGCTCCCTGCATTGCCCCAGTAGGCCCTGAGTTTGGGATTCCTACTCCACAAAAGTGAGTAAAAAATATCTTGAGAAACTGCTCTGGCCTGGCAAACACTGCTCTTCAACTGAGGGGATCAGCCAAGGCAGCTGTGAAGGCTATTAAGGGATGATGATGAGGTGTGCAGAGGAGTCTGGGTGCTCCCTCAGGTGTGCATTTGGGGGGTCCTGAAGGTCTGGGGCAAGCATGCTTGTCTTTCCTTCTTTCCTCTTCCCTGGAGCCTTTACTCTGGGTATGACCCAGGGTGTTTTCTGTCAGATTCTCAAAGGAGACTGTCACCTTCCAAGGCTACCAGCCTCTGCTTCCAAATTTCAGGGTGTTCTCACCATATTCCTGGGATGAGTTTATTTCCATTATCTCATGGATGGGGAAACTGAGGCCCAGAGAGTGCAAGATCACACAATTGTGGGGTAAACTACCATTAGCAGTTAGAAAGACCTCCTTTCTCATCCAATTCCCGAGTGGGGTCAGGGAGAGGCCCACTGGGTCATGCCACCCTCATCACCAAGCTCAGGCCCACTCACCCAGAGGGTCTCCATCCACGATGCTGTACTCCACCTGCCCACTGGGGCCTGAGTCCTGGTCATGGGCTAGGAAGGTCCACACTCTGGGTCCTGGCTGGCCCTCAGTGACATCAAATGGCCCCTCGTAGTCTCTGGGGAAGGTGGGCACGTTGTCGTTGATGTCATTCACATTCACAAGCACCTGAGATGATGGGCGAGCTTAGTCAGGGCCGGACCCCAGCCAGCCCTGTTTATCTGTAAACTGGACCTGACAATTCTGCTTCCCAGGCTGATGTAAGAATCGTATTGGTTAATGGATGTGGGAGGGTCTTTGAAGCTATACATGTAGATAAATTATTGTTATTGTCAAAGTCTTTCTATGGGCAGAATAATATTATGAATAATAATGCTATGAACTTCTACTTATTGCTGTACCATTATCATTTTATCTGGTCTTATTTTCTCCTCCCATACTCTGAAACAGTGTATATTATCCCCCATTTACAGAGGAGGAAAGTGAAGTTCAGAGAGGTTAAGTGACTTGCCCAGAGTCACACAGGAGGTAGAAGACCAGGAACATGAACCCTGTGGCTTGACCAGAGTCTGTGCTCTCCCCAGGAAGGGGAGAAAGGCAGGCATAGTCACCTGTCTCACAGCTGCAGCCACACAGAGAGGTGTGGTCATCTCAAAGTCACAGCGCAAGTTTGGGTGAGTTGCAGAGGCCAGGACAGGGCTTGTGGATGGAGGTGTTTCTCTTGAATAATCTTTCCCTACCCTGTTTGCCCACGGAGCTGTCCAGGCTGGGGCTGTGTGCCACCCACCCATCCACCCACCGTGGCGGTAGAAGTGAGGCGATGTGGCAGGAGGGGGCACTGGTCCGTGGCAGTGACAATCAGGGTGTAGCGGCCATGGCTGATCTCGTAGTCCAGCTCCTTGGCAGCACGGATGAGGCCCTGCGGGATACGGAGGAGGACAACGGTGGGTCAGTGGGTCACGGGTCTGGGGTGCCCTCCGGCCACCCTTGGAGCTAGGCCCTGACACCCTGGCTGTGACAAGGAGCCCCTGCTATTCCAGCCTTTTCATCCTCCCGCACATGCTGCCGTCCTGGTTTCCTCCTGGACTCCATCTTTGCTCAGCCCCCACCCCCACGATGTCGCTGAACTTCCCTCCAATCCCTTTAGCCAGCTGACCCTCCTCCTGGCCCCTTCCACCAGCTGCTGACCGTGTGTCTGTTGATACGAAAGGTGTTGATGATGTTGCCTGCCACGATGGCATAGGTAACTGTGCCATTGGGCCCTTCATCTAGATCCAGGGCCTGGATGGTGAGGAGGCTGGTGTTGACTGTGTCCGGGCCCTCATCCAGGAAGATCTCGTAGTGGGGCTGCTGGAACACGGGCGCATTATCGTTCTCATCCACGATGGTCACATACACGTGGGTGGTGGCCTGTGGAGAAGAGCATGATTAAGTTCCTCGGTCAGCTGGCTGGGGGGGTTTGAGGTGGAGCTAGCTGGACGGGCTGGGGGATTTGAGGTGGAGCTAGCTGGACGTGTTCCTAGGCTGAACTTAGGCAATGTGATCCAACATGGTGAGGTAAAGAGAGAAGGATGAGAGTGAGTGAAGTCACAGGCTGAGCGAGGAAATCACCGAGGCTCCACTGATAGCCAAGCTAGCTAACTGCTCTGGTCCAAGATGGCGCTTGCACCACCACTCCTATGTCCATGTCAGTGGCAGACATCACTAATCAACCACTGCACTGCTGAGGCCAGATGCAACCTCAGGATCCTCATCAGAACACTGATCTAGTGATTAACATTGGCACATGAGATGAACCCCAATAACTGCCTCCAGCCCAGAGCTTTGACTGGGCCAGGGCCTTTCTTACCCTGGACCTCCTTCTAGATCACAAAAGGCAAGAATGTAACATGCACATTTTAAACTTCACCCACTGTTCAGGTCAATGGAAGAAATACCTATTTTCAGCACTTTTGAGAGGCAGGACCTCGGGTCTGGGGCAGTTTCATGGACAGAATTTGTAGAGTTGTGGAAAATAAAGCTAACAGCATATGACTTCAGTGGAAGAACAATTTCACACCATACTCTCCAGTGACTGGCCCTTTCCGATGGATGTTTGGTCCAATCGGACCACGGTAATACTTAGCCAAGCAAAGCTCAGCAAGCAGCACCCACAAACCACTGACAAGTGGCAGAGGCAGCACTTCACAAGCAGAAGCAACACGCGGAAGAAAGAAACTAGCCATGCACTGGCATTCTCTGTCCCTCAGCTTCCCTCCTCCCTTTTCTGCTTCTCCACTGGGAGCAAGTCCTCTGTGGCCTGCCTTACCTGGGCTCCCTCGCCATTTGGCTTCCACACGGTTTGGCCCATGGGAGGTCCAGGCAGAAGAAGGAAAGGGGATGGGGGCGTTTCTACTCCCTTTTCTTCGCTGCAGTTCTGCCAGAGGCAGTGCTTCTGCTGGGTGGCCCCTCTTCCGTGGCTCTGGCCCTCACTGGGCTCTGATCGCCTCATCCCCCTCTTGCCTTCTGCACCCATGGGTGGAAGTGGCTTCCTGCAGTGTTTAGCCTATGGGTGCTTTACCAGCCCTCTGTAAACAGTCCCTCTATTAAGCTCAGTTGAGCCCTTTCTGAGTGGGCCATCTGTTTCCTTCCAGTACCCTGACTCATACAAACTATAAGTAGTGACTAATATAAAATACAATAATAAGGTTATAACCACCTTCAAAACATCTGGGTAGAGAGAACATGACCAGGCAATTGTCAAGGGCAGGGAGTGCAAAAAGCTGGATATAGACAACTCATGTGCACCTTTATTGGGAGTTGAGTTGGTTCTGGAATCACCTGTGGAAGGACAGACAGAAGGACAGGAGACCTGCATCCAAGGAGACGTCACTGCCCCTGGGGAGGCAGGGACAGCTGCAGCTCTGGATCTTGGCAGGGGTTGGNGGGGGGGGGGAGTGTGGTGGGGAGGAAGCAAGTGGAGGGCAGGGGGACTGGGCCCAGCTCAGGTGTTCTCACCCTCTAGGTAAGGGGTTGGCAGAGCAGTTGCTCCCCTCCCCCATTCCCAGCCTCCTCACACCCACCTTCTAGCCCCTGGGGCAGAGGGAGTCTGGTTTCAAGGGTGGTCAGGGCCAGGCCAAGCCAGGAAGGGAGGAGGGGAGGAAGAGCAGGTGCTCTAGGGTCTCAGCCTACAGTGACCCCACCTCACTTCCCCCGGTCGATGGCCAGGGTGGGAAGAGCGCCTGGCACCCACTTGGCTTCAGTGGGCTTTGTAACTTCCCTGGGTGGAAGAACTCACACTCTGACAGGAAGAAGGGCCCAGGCTGTCCCCTAAAGCAGGGTCACAAGATCAGGACTGTGACCAAGAACTTGGATTTTATCCTGGAAATCACTGGGACTCCCAACCCAGGGGGAGTCCCTGGCTTCAGGGAGACTAGGCCTGTGCCAGCTCACATAGTAATAGCATGATGCCCACCCTTCCTCTGTTGCAGCTTTCCCTACCCTGGGAGTGAGGGCTGGAAGCATTCAGAGAATCTCTGACTTGGATCAGTCTGCCCATGGGACACCCAGAGTTCCTGGCTTTCCTTGAGTCTCACCACCCCGACCCACACGGACTCTGGCTGTACTCTGTCTTTCAGCCTGGGTGTTGCTTGTGAGCTCAAGACCCTTAATGAGTCGGCAAAGCCTTTGGAAGCGTCAGCTAGGCTGGGGTAAACAGAGTACAGTGCTGGGCTCTCCCTCTCCCCGATCCCTGGCCCTTACCATTGTCGCCTCCACTTCTATTTGGGAAACCACTGCTCACTTATACATCAACTTATCCATTCAGAGAAGTGTGTATCAAACATCTCCCCTATGCCGTTTTGTGCCAGGGACTCGGAAACATCAGAGACAGACCTTGGTTTCCAAAAGCTCATGGTCTAGCCCAGGAGGGCAAATGAGCCGGCGGAGGGGAGACCAGCTGTTTGGTAACACCAGGCTTGGTGTGGTAGACAAAGGGGGTGGAGACTGGACGGAGACCTTCAGGGGAGATTCAGGATGCTTGGTAAAGGGAAAGAGCCCGAGCTGAGCCCTGAGAGATAAGAAGAACTTGGAAGAAAGGAGAGAGACATTGCCAGGAGCGCCCGTACTGGGTGTGGTGCAAGAGCAGAGGGCTTAGAGGTGGGCATGTGTGCGAGCGCCCTGCAGACGTCTGAGGTACAGGGAGTAAGAGAGGCTGCAAGGTGGGAGGTGATGCTGGGGCCTGGGCCAGAGCAGTGCTGGTGATTTTCTGTGGGACACACTACCCAATGCTGTGCGCGCGCACACCCCCCACACACATGTCCCAGTGTAGGGGTGTGCCAAGCCTGCAGCTGTGTGCATGGGTACATGTGCACAAGTGTTGCAGGCTCTGGAATCTGCAGTCGAGCCTGCTCCAACTCACCCAGCTCTTTACAAAAGTTAGATTCCATCCATCCGTTCCACTACTGGGAGTGCCTACTACATATCCGGACCTGGGCTGGGTTGGAGGGTGATCAGTACAAGCCCCTGCTGGTGGGTAAGGGCTGATACAATCTATGATGATGATGCTACTAGACTCGATGTACTTCTCAGGCTTTGCACCAATACTAATCTTCTGCAAACAGGAATAGAGAAGAGAAGAAAAGGCTTAAAACTAGTGATCAAGCTGTGCTGCTGACTCTCTGGGATACTGCCTGGCTCCCCCACCTTACAGGGCCAGGCCGTGCGGGACAGGGGGAAGTCCCTCTCGTGGAGCCTTGGAGAGGCAGTGCCCTCCATGGCCGCCCGGGGGTGCTGTGGGGCCCCTGGAGCGGGCGGCCGTCTGCGCTCACTTGCTCGACACTCACTCGCCCGGAGGTTTCCCCGCCGGCCGCGTCCCGTCCGCTCGCTGCGAACCAGGAGTACCCTCTGCGTGCCCCTGGGCCCCGCTCTGGCCCCGCCGCGCCTGACGCAGCTCTGCCCGACGGCGACATGGGTTTTCCCCCAGTCCCGGAGGCTGGCAGCCGGCGCTGGAGGCCTGTGCTGCTCGCCTTCGTCCTGGCTGCCTCCCGAGGTAAGTAAGGCTGGCGAGCTTGGGTGTGGGGGAGGAGCACCGGGAGAACACAGCGGGCAGGGCAGGGATCGCAGGTCAGACGGGGGTGCCCTGGGAGCCCCCTTCAGCCCTCTGTGACCCACCCCACTTGCCACGGCAGAACGGCTGCTAGGACTACTTGGCAGCGGGCAGCAGCTCTCTGCCAAGTGCCCTGGCTAGGTGATGGGCACATCTGTTTGCTGACAGCTGCCTAACCGGCTGCCTGTCCAAGCCTTCCCAGCCCAGAGAGCCCAGGGCAGGAGCACCTTCTGCCTAACAGGAGGTGGACCCGGTGGAGACAACCCAGTGTGTTCTAGTGAATGCCCCTGGCATTTGACACCTGCGGCATCTCCCTGCCCCACCTTAGGGCTCCAGGATCTCACACGGTAGGGGAGTTGTATACTCACAGCCACTGTCTTATACCCTGGTGACACTCACGGTTGAGCCTTAGTGGGCACTGGTCAGTGTGGCCACTGGTCTACTGCTGGACATGCACACCCCTCTGAGGGTCTGAGTGCTGAGTGGTTAGCTGATTCCCGGCATTCTAGCAAAGCTGCCCCGGGGGGCACTGATGTAGGGCATGCACTGGGGAGAACATGAGGGCATTTCCCAGCTCAGTTATGAGCCCCTTCTAGGTCCTTGGATGACTTATAGAATCTTTCAGGCCTCAGTTTCCTTAGCTCAAACACAGAAGCCATACACGGGGAGGTGTCACTTTCCTCTTCCAAAGTCCAGACTTTCACAGCTCTAAGTGGTATCCTGGTCAGGACACAGGGGCTCCTTGAGTTGGGGGCGCAAAGGAGGTCCTGGCATCCATAGTCTGGCTGACAGTTCTTGTCTGTCTAGGATTGGAGAAGTTGGATCGTGAGGGAGGAGGGGACCGGCAGGCAGCCTATGGAACTCCACTCTTAAACTTTTTCCCTGGGAAGGCGGAGGGAAAGTGTGAGTCAGCAGGGAGTCAGAGGGAGGCAGGAGGGAGCTGGGGAGCTTGGCAGGGACCCAGTGGGCGAGTCGGAAGAGGAGGAGGGAGTGGACGACAGGGAAGGAGCGAGAGGAGGAGCCTGAGAGAGCCTGGGAATACCTGGAGACTGAGGGCAGGCAGGCTCTTGTCACCCCAGCCCTGGGAGGCTGGCCCGGCCTCCTGTGAGGAGGAGGGAGCCCACACCCGCAGGCGCGGCTGCCTAAGCCCTGGATTTGGAGCTTCCCAGCAAGAGTCAAGGCGGGTGGGGGAGTGGTCTCAGCACCAATGCCACGCCCGCGGCAGACAGGGTTTCCCAGAGGAGCAGGGGATGGTGGCAGGCAGGAAGGCCAGCAGCCCGCTGGCTACAGAGCCCTGCCCTGTCCCAGCCTCTCCAAGTGACCCTGAGAGGCCCCTCAGTTCTCTTACCCCCACCCTGGGTCCTCCTCTGGCTGGGCTGCTCTCTGCTCAGCAGCCCCAGTTTGGGAAACTGAGTTCCCGAGGACTAGGGCACAGGGCACTGGCTCGCAGAGCAGCCAGCAGCACGGAGGCTCGGAGCCCCTCGCTTCATGTTGTCTACACAGCCCGGAGACCTCCCAGAGAGAGCTTGGTACTCCATCTCTTCCTGGGCCCAGCTCAGGGGGATAATTAGGGTTTGAAGCAGTTTTCCACTGAAAGGAGTCACGAGAATTCTCTTAGTTTTGAACTAGTCTGGGACTCAGTATTCCTAACTGTAATATAGGTGTGCTAATGAGTATTCATGCTGCTACCCAGTAGAGTGTGCAACAAGGGGGCTAAGAGATGGGCAGGCCTAATTGCAGGCATGGTCCAGAGGGTCTGTGAACTGAAAAGACCTGCTTACCAGCCCGCTAGGTTCCTGCCCTGGGCAGGATTGATGCTTACCAGCCCGCTGAGGTGCTGGGCTGCCCTGGGCAGGATTGATGCTTTGGGAAGGGGAGATGGGGTGGCTGGTGCAGACTTGTTCTCTAGCTCTTGGGGCTGGGCCAGCACCATGGAGAATGGTGGTGGTGAGCCTGATGCTTAGGAGCCCAGGAAAAGTTGCAGATACCACTTTCCCGGACCTGACTCAGGGTGAGATGGGTGGAGGGAGGTACCTAGGAGGTCAGGACCCAGAAGACCCCAAGGATGGCAGAGCCTCATCTTCCTCTTTGGCATCCCTAGGGCCTATGGAAGTTATTGACCTTGCCATGACCTCACAGGCTGACCCAGGAGTCTCCAACTCTGGGACTAGTCTATGGAGGTGCACTGGGCGGGGAGGAGCCCATCCTCCCCTGTATGGTAAGCAGTATTGCAGGCCCTTGTTGAGTAACCCAATGGTGCAAGCCTCTGACACAGCAAGGACTAGTCTTAGGAAATCCACAATCCTCTGCCCAGACGCCCTGGGGTGGAGAGAAGCAGCCTTGAGGCCATGGCAGGGGTCCCCAGCTATATTGGGAAGTCCCTGGCTGGGCTGGTTGCTCTCTTTTTCTCCCAAATGGGGCAACGGTTCCCTGCTTGGGTCTGACCTCCAGGGACAGGGTGGCCCCAGTGGGAGGTACACTGCTGAGGGGTGACCTCCCTATATGCAACACACACAGGGGGTCTTAGGGCCAAGCAGACTGAAGGAAAGAAGAGAGGAAGGACGGGGTCCTCAGTGCCCATCGGGTATACTGGCAGTGACCCCTCAAGGAGCACTGACCAAGTCCCAAAGACTGAGTTTGAGGCTCCAGGTTTTAAGCCAGCTGTTCATCCAGGAGCAGTCTGGCCTCATCACGGGAGGGGAACCAGGGAGCACCGGGACAGCTTCTGATAGAGCCTGGGGACCCCTCAGCACTGCCCGTAGCAGTGCTGGCACATGCAAGGCCTTCCTGATGCCACCATGTGTGAGAATGGTGAAGCTAGGGACTTGGAGTCGTGTGCCCTGCCTGCCGGGGTTTCTTGTACAACCCGTTACTTAACAGTCCAGCTTGGGGAGGCAATGAGTCCTCCATTCACCTCTCAAGATGGCCCTGTACTGCTCTGTGATTTTGTGCATTGCTCAGCATGCCTAAGCAGGTTCTATCATTTCTCCAAGAGGCACGAGGACAGTGCCTCCCCCAGAGGCTGTGGCGAAGGGTACACACACAATATAGCACCTGGCACCTGCTTCTGGCTGTGTGGTATGATTCTGTCTCCTGGCTTTTGACAGCCGCACACCACTGGCTTGCTGTCTTAGCTCCTTGCTGCCTTAGCTCTTAGCCAAGCTCCTTAGCCCTTTTGCTGTCCAACAGAGTGCCCAGAGCATGGGAAGGCACTGACTGGCTTCCCTGGGGCAGGGCTCTTTAGAATCCTGGAGGTCTGGGGTGCTGAGCCCAGTCCTTTGTACCACCTCTATGCACTTTGAGTCTGAAATGCCCATGCAGGTGCCTGTAGAGGCTCCTCTTAAGGTTCCCTGAGATGGGGATTCTGCAATTTCAAGGCAAGCCAGGGTTTGCTTGTCTCCTTAGAGTCTTGTAACTGAGCTTAATATTCAGCCTATTTTACTTTGGCTGACCACCTCCAGGGAGAAAAACAATGGCCACCTTTGTGCACACCAATAATTCAGTAATGAAGTTGCTCTGCTCCTTGGCAAGCCAGCCTAGCCTCTCAACCCTTCTACGCAGGATCTTACTTCTCATGGGGACCAGGGGGCCAAGTCCTGCCTCTGCTGTTCACTTCTATGGGACCACAAACACACACTCCCTCTTTATCTGAGCCCTGAGCAGGCTGGGTAACAGGGTCTCAGCAAGGCTGAAGACATGCTTCTGAAGGGTAATTCCATGATGGTGTTTCCTGACCTTCAGTCCATTTCTTCACCACCTTGGGGATTTCTACAGTGTCTGCCTATTACCATATGTACTTTAAAAAATCTATTCATTTCTTTTACTTAGGTAAATAGATTTTAAAAGGAAACTGTATATCACTTGCCGTAAATGGAAAGCCAGTGTCATTTGCCATAAATAGAACAAAATCATAAAAGTGCATAATAGGAAAACCAAATATGGTAAATTCTGATTGGAAACTATAGCCTGGAGAAGGCTCCAAGCCTGCTGTACCTTGCAAGAAAAAAAAGACGATGAGCTTAGCATATAATAGAGATGTTTTGAAGATATATTGGCATCAAACTAGGACTTTCTCTTTGATGTAATCAGGACTGAAAGAGAACTGAAAAGGGAATAGCCTTCTCTCTATGTGATTCAATGTTAGTTAATGCCATCAAACTGAAAGTAAAACTCCTTACGCTGATGCCGTCAGCTCCTCTCCACTGCAAAAGAAAACTCACCACTGTGCAGAGTGGCAGCTGGTGGCAGGGGCAGTTTAGCTCTCCTGGAAGAAGGGAGGGAGGGCAGTGTCCCATCCTGAGGCCAGGACAGGGTCAGCAGGCCTATCCGGGCTTCTCCAGACCCCAATTCTCCCCCCGCCCCATTGCCTTCTCCAAATAAATACAGTGGCTCTAGCTGGGTCCGCTCCTCCTGCTGGGACCAGCTGGCTGTCCCAACAACCAGTGGGGGTGAGTGGGAGAGGGAGCTGGCAGCCCCATGGCCAGGTCACACTGTACAGCTGTAGGAAGGAGGTGGGGACTGTGGTTAATCCTTGGCTACTTCTACACTGCAGACCTCAGGAGCCAGATGACCTGGGCTCAAATCCTGGCACCACCAAGTACTCTTTGTGAAACTCTGTACAAGTTACTTAGCCTCTCTGTGCTTCAGTTTCCTCGTCGGTAAAGTGGAGATGGTCACAGTCCTACCTCATAGGCAGCGGGGATTCAATAAGTGAATCAATGTAGAAGTGATCAGAATGATGCCTGGCACAGAGTAAGCACCTGCTGCTGCCATGACCACCAAGCCTCCTGCACTGAGGGCAGGCACAAAGAGCTATGATTCTGAACTGCAGGACGTCCTCAAAGCACAGGATCTTGAGGGGAGCTGGCTGGAGCTGGCAATCTGGGCTACACAGAGCCGTCCTTAGGGAAGGCCTGAGAGAGCTGAGGAAGAAGCCATCCAGAGGAGTGGTCACTGGCGCAGCTCTGGTCAGCCCCAGGCTCTCCCTGGGGAGGTGTGCTGGCCAGCAGCCTCCAGCCCCAGAGGCAGCGATGCTTTCCCAAGGTGCTGGAAATGCCACTTCCTCCCATAGAGCCTGGCTTCCCCTTCCTAGACTCCTTGGTCTGATGTGAATGGACATTTCCTGCAGGAGGAGGTATCAAAAAACACATCTGAGATGCCCTTTGTCCTCACCGGCTACGGAGGCCCACGGGAGGACCTGCCAGCTTTGGGCCCTCAGCCCCTTGCCCTGGAGCTACTTCCTGGAGCTTAGCGCTGGAATCAGGACCAGTCCTGATTGGTCCTTACCTCTGTTGCCCTCTGTGCTCGGCATCTTGATAAAGACAGAGCCTGGCCTTTCCTTACACCCTCATGGACTGCCCTGGCAGGGTCCATTTGGGGTTCGCTGTGAGGGCGAGGACCTGGCCTTTTGCATCTAGCACAGGGCCAGCAATAGCAGGCCATGAGTAACTGTTTACTTATAGCCCCTAGCAGCTAGACAGAGTCTAGCTGTTTGGGTGGGGCCTTCTAGGCCTGACTAATTGAACCAGGGACCCACCTCCAAAGACTGGGGTGTTGCCTTGGTGACTGTGGGCTAAGTTCATGCCTGGTCAGGGAAAATACACAGGCCTGTTTACATGCCCTCCCCCCGGCCCCCACACCCATCCCATGCACACCCACAGGGTTTCACGAGGTGCCTGCTTGAGGGGGAAAGGGGTCACACAAACTAGCGTCTTGAGATGAAGGCAAACAAGAACTTTCCCTTAGACTAGAATAGAAGGTTTTACAAGAGGTTCAGCCCCTCTGTGGCTGAGGGTCCCATTGCTAGAAAGTGGCAGAAGCAGGACTGAATTCTGAGTGGAGGTCCCTTAAGGAACTCTGCACCCCTGTGGCCTCTGCATTGGGCCTGGCTCAAGTTTGGACCTTAGTAAATATTTGTGGAATGAAAGAGTGATGTTTTAGCTTTGGGTCTGAGGCTGAGCAAGGATGATTGCGTGGAGAGCGCAGAAGTCAACTGGAGGTCAGTTCACTCTGAGTAGCTAGAGGATGAAGTGTTAGCCCCACCCGCTGGAGGGGTGGAGGGCTCTTCCTGTCTGCAGTGTTGGCTTGTCCAAGGTGTGGGCCTCTGTTCAGCCACACAGGGCTGTGTGGCCTTGGGCAAATCGCTTCACCTCTCTAGTTCTATTTCTTCCTCTTTAAATGGGGATAATAAGAGCTACATCAGAGGTTATGAAAATTAAATGAGTGCGAAGTGCTCAGCAAGTCCTAACATCTAAGAAGTGCTCATAAATGCCTGTGATCATCTTCATATTGTTGCCCATTCTCTGCCCTGAAGAAAGACAGCCTTTCTCACCTGCCACAGGGTTTCAGAATTGGAAGGTGGCTAGGAATGTGGGGAGTCTCTCAAGATAGGATAAAGAAAGGGAGACCCAGAGAAGGATGGGACCTGCCCAAGGCACACAGTAAGGGCATGGCTAAGTGGGGACTGGGGCCCAAGGATCTGCCCACCCAGGCTAGTGTTTTAATCCTAGACCTAGAATTACCCCAGGGTCACAACATTCGTCCTGCAGGTGCTTCTGCAAACTCACCCAGCAGCAGGGTGGTGGTGGGGGGTGGGG
>SJYX01010262.1:126587-172501 GCA_006410675.1 Oreotragus oreotragus
GGGGGTGGGGGGGTAGGGGTGGGGCTGGGCCCTAAAAACAGCACAGTGATGGATGGTTCCCACACAGGCACAGGCTCAGCCTAGGGCCTGGGGCCTTTTCCTGTTCCACATGCTCTCGGCCACCCTGGAGCCAGGGGCCTTCCTCCCCATTCTCCGACAATGCCCCAGGTGTCCAAAAGGATCTGCTCCTTACAATAAGCAACATCCTCTGGCCAAATAATTATAATTCCAGCTGGGCTATTTATAGCCCGATAACACACATGTATGTGCAGTCGTGGAAGGCATGGGGCACGTTTGTAGTTTTGCCTAACACCGTGCCCTTGAGAGTCCACCTAAGGACAGGCTGCCCCTGGCCTTATCCTGGTTGGAGTCTCAGACACAACAAACAAGATGTTTTCTCTCCCCCAGGACAAGTCCTGTGGACATCTGGCCCACCCTATCCAGTCCATTTGCTAGAACTGAGTACTCTCTCCCACACCCAAACCTAAAGCCCAGTGTAGCTTCTCCTTTTTCTAAAAGGGGAAGAGGGCCTTCTGGGGTGCTTGGGGTGTCAGGAATTGAGCAATGACCCTCCCCAGCTCCGTCTCTGAACCCCAGTTCTGTGTCCCCCTGTGAATCTGCAAAGAAACTGCCTCTTGGGCTGAAAAGCCCCTCCCTGCTGCTTTCCTGGGGAATTCTGTGGTCCCTAACACCACTCCTTGGACCAGGGAGGCCCTGGACTGGTGCCCCATTGGAGACCCTGCTGCCTGCTCCCACCCTGCCTCATCACCCTGGCTCACAGACACCTCTCCTGCCCACAGGCTAGCCTCATCTTGCCTGCATATTTGCCCCGCCCTATCCACACCTCTGTCCGCTTGACAGTCCCCACCCTGCTCCTCTCTGTGCTCCACTTCTTGCTCTGCCTCCGCTCACCCAGATCTGCGGCCCTGGCCTCCACTGAGCCAGCCTTCCCCTAGCCCCCAGGGTGTGCCTGCTTCCACCAGTACTGCTGGATCTGGATTCGGCTCACACCCTTGGTGGTAGATCTGGGGCTAAAGATAACGTTGGGGAAAGGGAAAATGGGGTATCAGTCGGGAGAAGTGCTGGTGGGAGCTGTCACGTGGCCGGCGGGGGAAAAGGGGGAGCACAGGGCAGAGCTAATCCAGGTCCACTCTTTGGGTGGGTTTTTATTCTTCCTCAGAGGGCCCTTTCTGTGACAACTTCCCACTTTCATTTATTGGCACAGCCATAATTCAGTAGCTCGGTTTCCACTGGGGGCCTTGGGTAGATCACTTTCTCTCTGAGCCTGACTGTTATATCTGTAGGACAGTGGGCTTGGGGAGTGGAATGCCTCCCTGGTTAGAAACCAAGGAGCCCACTCATGGACCAGAAACTCAAATGTCCGTGGGACACTGATGGGAAGAGAGTGAAACAGACTAGCGGGAAACATTAGGGAGAGGTGGGGACTGCGGCCAGCTAGAACACCAGGGCCCCATGGGAAGAGGAGGCTGCTGCTCAGTTCCAGTTGACAAGTGCCTCGTAGGAAAGCTGTGTGTGCTTGTGCTCAGCTGTGTCCAGCTCTTTGCGACCCCCATGGACGGTAGCCCACTATGCTCCTCTGTTTGTGGAGTTTTCCAGGCAAGAGTACTGGAGTGGGTTGCCATTTCCTACTCCAGGGGATCTTCCTGACTCAGGGATCAAACCCAGGTCTCTTGTGTCTCCTGCATTAGCAGACAGATTCTTTACCACTAGTACCATCTGGAAAGCTGGGTTTAGTGTTAATGTTCTGATTTTCAAAGAGAAGCTGGAAGTCAGAATTTTCATATCAAATTCTTGGTCGTTAAACTTTGGCAATCTCAAAAAAAAAATGTAAAATACTTTGAGGTTCAAGTAAAATATATTTGAAGGCTGAATGTGGCCTGTGGGCTGCCAAATTCTGAACTTTTTTTCTTTTAGTACACTGTCTAAGTGCTTGAGATTAATTCTGACTCTGGTATTTTCTCTGTGAACTTCAGTGAGTTACTTAACATCTCTGTGCCTCAGTTTCCTCATTGGTGAGACAGGAATAAAAGTGACACCTGCTTTACTGGGTTGTTGGCCATGCCCATCCTATTTATTCTTCTTCTAGTCCTAACTAGATCCTTCTTTACCTGAAGCCCCCATGCTTCAGGTTCTGAGTTTATACCTTCCAGAACTTCAGGCAAACCACTTTCCCTTTCTTGACATCTGTATTTCTCCCTGAACAGGAGATGAGCATCTTGACTAAAGTCTTTGCTCACCTTGACAATGACTTTCCAAAAATCTGAGATTCCTAGACATGACTCCCTCTCACATGCAGGTGCCAAGAGTGGGAGGCTCTGGTGCGTATCTGTCCTTTTTACCCTCTGGGGCTTAAAACTCCACCCTTGCAGACATATTCTTTGGGGGAAATGTCTTTCTGCCTCCTCACACTCTGCTTTAAATATGCAAGCATGCCAAGATTGGGCCACAGCTGTTATCAGTCATTCACACTTTGGTGAGAAAGGATTCAAAGCAGGCTTCTCTGTTCTATTTTCACTCCTAAGAAATGTCTTTTGAATTGCAGAAATGACTTAGAGACCTATCCAGCTCCCAGGTATCAAGCCCCAACTTTCAGAGCATTTCACGTAAATTATCTGTAGTTTTGCCTCAACTCTAGCAGGGAGCTGTTCCACTTCTGTGTTTTACAGCGAGGCATCTGAGGCTCAGTCTATGTAACTCCCAGCTATTGGACTCCTTTGCAGGCTGAGCCAGTTCCAAAGCTACAGCAGCTGCCTCTCTCCTCACTGGGCCCGGCTTTCAGCTCCTCTGGGGAGGGGTAGGGAGATAGGCTGTAAAACAGGGAAGGGGTGTCTGGAAAGAAGTGGCATTATTATCTTGGGTTCAGGCAATGGCAATGGAAGGGGCATATCCATTTGGATCTTGTACATATTTCCAAACCCTCCTTCCCTGTCGGCCCACAACAACCCGAGATGCCAAATAAAATGGAAACATCGCTAATGTCTAGTAACTACAGCTATCGCTCCGATGTCTGCAGAGGGCATGAGAGCTCACACAGCGTGTTCTCCACCTTCCCTCATTCTGTCCTCTCGCAACCCCATTGTAGCTAACATTTTCCTCACTGCACACATGAGGAAACTGAGGCTCACAGCTGGACAGAATTTTCTGTTAAAGGGCCAGTGCTTTGGGGGGTCAACATGGTTACATGCTGGGAGACGGGGGTAGACTAAAGAGGACCAGGGGATGGCTTCATTTGCTTACGGAAGCCAAATGAACGAGAAAACGTGTCTAAGAAGACCAGGTGGCAGGCAGGCGCCTGGATGAGATGACCTTTTCTTCACACCTGTCCTTGTCCCCGAGACACCTTGGGTATTCCTGCTTTACCGCCTCCCAAGTGCTGGGCTCCTGTCTGTCCATCAACCCCAAAGACTCTCCTTCCTTTAAGAAGTCTCCTGACTATCGCCAGGAAGGTCACGTCCTCTTTCCTTCAAGTGCCCCGAAGGTTGGTGCGGCTTTGCCCTTTGTCCTGTGGGGTTACTTTGTCAGGATGTAGGACTTGTCTACCCAGCTAGGCCATAAGCTCCCAAGGGAGGCTCTGTCTTCAGCATCCAGGTGAGACAGAGCCCGTGGCATAGGCCTCACATGGGCAGATGCTGCCTTAGTGCTCACTGATGAGGGGGGTGCAGGGCAGGCTGGCCCCAGGAGTGGCAATAGATGCTGATGGCCCCCAGAGGGGTGGTCCAGGGCAAGGGGCTGCTGTTCCCAAACTGCCTTCTGCTTCTCCCACCTGATATGCTGAACACGGGAACTGCAAGTGCCAGGGGCCAGGTCTGGGCAGAGCCACGATGCCTGCAGTGAGGGGACGGGAGCTGGGGTCAGCGCACATGTCCCTGGGAGAGGGACACTGTGGGCCCGGCCCAGCCTGCTGCCTGCCTGGTGTCTTGCCTATGCCTCATCCACCTTTACCTGGGGAAGCTCCTGTGGCTCTTCCCACACAGCCTGGAGGGAGCTGGATTCATGAGCAAAAGAAGAAGCTGAGGCTTATGGAGGTCAGCTGACTGGCCCTGAGCCTGTGGCTGGGGAACCCATATCTTTGAAGCCCCAGGCCGAGGTTCTTCCCTACTTGGGTGGGTACTGGGAGTGTTGCCGGCTCAGGTGGGTGACGGCTCTCGTCTCTCTGAGCAGGCCTGGTGACAGCGTTCAAGATTGCCACGCCCTATTCCCTGTACGTGTGTCCCGAGGGGCAGAACGTCACCCTCACCTGCAGGCTCTTGGGCCCCCTGGCCAAAGGGCACGACGTGACCTTCTACAAGACCTGGTACCGCAGCTCGCGGGGCGAGGTGCAGGTCTGCTCAGAGCGCCGGCCCATCCGCAACCTCACGTTCCAGGACCTCCACCTGCACCACAGCAGCCACCAGGCCAACAGCAGCCAGGATCTGGCCCAGCGCTACGGGCTGGAGTCGGCCTCCGACCACCACGGCAACTTCACCATCACCATGCGCAACCTGACGCTGCTGGACGGCGGCCTCTACTGCTGCCTGGTGGTGGAGATCAGGCACCACCACTCGGAGCAGCGGCTCTTTGGAGCCATGGAGCTGCAGGTGCAGAGAGGTGAGCCCCTCCTCTGTGGGGCGGCCGGGGGCGGCTGTCACTGTGGGGATGGCGTCTGAGCTTGTCTGGGAGGATGAGCAGAGGACCGAGTGATGGGTGGCGGGTGGCGCTGTGTGTCTGGGGCTGTGACACTGTGCCGGGCGCTGTCTGGTTCTGTGTGGGTGGCGCTGGCACTCCAGGGGCAGTGGGTGGGATGTGAGGATGTGAAGGCCTCTTTCTGGGTCGCTGGGTGTGGAGAGGAAGGGCGTACGGGCGGGGTTTTTAATGGGAGAGAGTATAGGAACTCGTGGGGAAGGAAACGGGAACCCACTGCAGTACTCTTGCCTGGGAGAGCCTATGGACAGAGGAGCCTGGCGGGCTACAGTCCATGGGGTCGCAAAGAGTAGGACACGACTGAGTGACTAAGCGTATGAACTTGGGCTGGGAGTGTGTCTGCTCACGACAATGCCAAGGCTGTGATATATGACCTGCTGTGTGAGTTAGGAGAGAGTGTGTGTG
Source organism: Oreotragus oreotragus (assembly GCA_006410675.1). Classification (NCBI taxonomy): domain Eukaryota; kingdom Metazoa; phylum Chordata; class Mammalia; order Artiodactyla; family Bovidae; genus Oreotragus; species Oreotragus oreotragus. The sequence continues at coordinate 131,694 of SJYX01010262.1, forward strand.
TGTGTGTGTGTTTAGGTGAGAAGACAAGGGGCAGTAGACTAGATAGAGGTGTGGGTGTGGGCAGGTAGCCATACACCCATGGGGGTATCATGGCGATGGGCAGGGCTTGCCTGGCTGTGCAGTGAAAATATGCCTGTGTGTGTATGTGTGTGTGTGTGCAGCTGGGCCAGCATAGCCAAGGGGACACGAGCAAAGGTATCTGTGACAGGATCAGGGCATACCAGCCTGGACAAGTCTTCCTGGCCGCCAGGGTCTGAGGCCCACTTAACGACCCTTCTCTCTGCTCCCACAGGCGAAGAAACACTATCCAAGTGCATCGCATACCCACCCTCCTCCAACGAGAGTGAAAGTAAGGAACCAGCTCTTGGCTCCTCTGGATTTTCTATTCTTCTCTGTCCTTACCCTGGACCCAGACCTCATTCTGAACTCTGACCTCATCACCCCAAGCCCACGGAACCCCATTCCTCCTCTTTTGCTGCCGCCCCTCCCTTTTGCTTCCTCCTTCACCTGAGCCATTGGGCTGCAGCCCCCAGAAGCCCACGCCCCTTCTAAGGCCTGAAGTTTGAGGAACCTGGCTTCTGAGTCCTACCCCTGACTCTTGGGTGAGGCTGTGCCCTGGCAGTGACCTTGGGCCAAGTGCCCCCATGATAGATACTGGGTGCCACAGGCTGCCGAGCTTGTTTGCAGTGGGGACCACTCCTCTGCCACATGGGAAGGAGGGCGGTGTGTGTGTGGGTTCTCCTGGCTTGGACTCAACCTTGTTCCATGTGTGTGGAGAAGGTGGAGGGAGAGGCTGAGGCAGGGGAACAGAACGACCCTTCCTAAAGCTCCTACCGTATCTCAGGCAGTGTGCTATTTCCTTCTAAGTACTGGTATCTCAATGGCTTCTTACAAGAACCCGGTGAAGTAGGTGTCACCAACTTCATGGCACACTCATGGAAACAGAGGCCCGGAGAGGTGACATTACTGGGCTCAGTTCACACACCCGACAAGGGAAGTGGAGCTGGCACTGTGCTCACCCCACCTTCAGGAGGTGAGGTGTGCACAGCTGGGGAAGGAGATTGGATGCACAGGGCGGTGGGTGGCAGTCAGCCCCCTGGTGTTTGCCCAGAGGTGCCCATGGAGGGCAGGGGCATTGCTCTGAAGGATGCCTGGGCACTCCAGGTGAGAATACCCAGCAGCTCGGAGACAGCAAAGGGGATATGTTTTAGGGGTGCCCTCTCTTCTGACAGGAGGGGTTCTTGGCTTCCTCAGCCTTCTCTCCATTAGTATTTATTTGGCATCCAGTCCGGACCAGTTCCTGTCTAAGTCCTGGAGACACACAAGTGCAGGCCTTCTCCCTGCCCTTCAGGAGGACATCCATCACAGCTGAAGCCAGGAAGCTCAGCCACAGACAACCCCCCACTCAAAGGCCATGGTGACTTTCTATTCAAACTACTCTTTTTTTTTTTTTGAAACAACAAACAGACTAGCCAGGAATAAAATTAGAACACACTTTTGGTCAGAGCCAGACCCACATGGAACTAAGAAACTACGAACAAGCCTCTTCGCCTGCACACCACAGAGCTCATGTGTGGCCTCGCACAAAGCTGCTGCCTTCCTCACTTCCTCCACTGGTGGCTCCCTGGGAGGGTGGAGAGCCCCCCTCCCCCCCACACACACCCCCGGCAGCCCCTTCCTGCCCATGTAGCAGCCTCACGACTATGTGTGCACACACGTGCTGTGCACAGGACAGGGTAAGCCTCACCTGGTGGGTCCATGAGTGTTCACTTCCCCATCACCCCTTCCACTATGAGCAACCCCCAGTCCCACTTCTGCCTCTAGGGGCTCCTGCAGAACAACTCTACCACTGCCCCCATTTCACAGATGGAGAAACTGAGGTTCAGATGGATGAAGTGAGTGGTTCTTAGTCTCCCAGAGCCAAGAGGAGAAGCCAGAGCAACCTGGTTCTCAGTGTGCAAACCCCGCCTGAGTACTGGGGCCCTCCCCTCTGAAAGTCATTCATTTTCAGAAAAGCACCCATTATCTGAAAGTCAGCTGTCTTGGAGACAGTGACAAGAGATGGCAGAGGGAACAGTGTGAAACGGAGAGGGAGTGGCGATCTGGGTCATTTTTCTTGCTCTAGACTCGAGAGCAGCAGCTGCTGGAGTGAAGGGAACAGAAGTCGCCTAGGAAGTTCCAGGAGTCTGACCGATAAGAGCCCAGGGGTGAGGCAGAACTTGACCGCTGAGAGTAGGTCAGGCTTCCTTTGCCGGGCACCTCGGGTCTCAGGTTTTGCCACAGTCCTTCCTCTCCAAGTCACGGGACGTGCAGCCTCGCTCTGCTCCCTGCTTCCCTGAACTACTGTCTGCAGGGAACTGGCTTCTTAATGGCCACAGGCACATGTTCGCTTCTGTCCCAGTTGTCAAGGGCAGGGGTAAAGCATCAGTCTGAAAGCTTCTGAAAAGCTGGAGTCCCCTTTCAGAGTCTGGGTTCTGGAGGTCTGGAGACGACAGCTGTGAGGAGTCTTGGCACTAAGGTGGAAGTGGTCTCAGATGAAAAGAAACCCAGCTACACTCTGGGGTGGGGTGTGGGTGCTCTGACAGTGCTTCTGTTCTCCGGGTTCCGTGTGTCCACTGAGCAGCGGGAGCACGCGCGTCCCTTTCCAACCCGCAGGGAGGCAGCCCATGTTATCAAAGGTGCTGAGTCAAGGGCCCAAGGCTGAATGCTCACAGGGCCAGGGAGCTGCTGGAGAGGACAGTACGCAGCAGCAGAGACGGGTGAAAACCCAGCTGCCAGTTTGTACACGCAGTTCCAACTGTCACATGCCAGGAGAGGGGCCCAGGGTTGCCAGAGTCACTAAATATTCAAGCAAAGTCAGAAATTCAGATTTTACTTGTGCTCTCAATTTTAAACTGTTGGCAACTAATTTTTTAAAAAGCTAAGTACTGCTGCTGCTGAGTCACTTCAGTTGTGTGCGACTCTGTGCGACCCCATAGATGGCAGCCCACCAGGCTCCCCCGTCCCTGGGATTCTCCAGGCAAGAACACTGGAGTGGGCTGCCATTTCCTTCTCCAATGCATGAAAGTGAAAAGTGAAAGTGAAGTCGCTCAGTTGTATCTGACTCTTAGCGACCCCGTGGGCTGCAGCCTACCAGGCTCCTCTGTCTTTTCCAGGCAAGAGTACTGGCTGCTACTGCTAAGTCGCTTCAGTCGTGTCCAACTCTGTGCAACCCCATAGATGGCAGCCCACCAGGCTCCCTGTCCCTTGGATTCTCCAGGCAAGAACACTGGAGTGGGCTGCCATTTTCTTCTCCAATGCATGAAAGTGAAAAGTGAAAGTGAAGAATACTGGAGTGGGGTGCCACTGCNAGTCGTGTCCAACTCTGTGCAACCCCATAGATGGCAGCCCACCAGGCTCCCTGTCCCTTGGATTCTCCAGGCAAGAACACTGGAGTGGGCTGCCATTTTCTTCTCCAATGCATGAAAGTGAAAAGTGAAAGTGAAGAATACTGGAGTGGGGTGCCACTGCCTTCTCCAAAGCTAAGTACTAAGCTGGCCATATTTGCAACTTGAGTCTATTCTAATGAAAGGCAGTGTGGTGAAGTGGTTAAGAGCACAGATCCTGAAACCAGTCAAGTTGCTGAACCTCCCTGTGCCTCGGTTTTTTCATCTGTAAAATGGACAGCATGGTTATATGTATAATTTTAAGGTTGTTCTGAGGCTAAAATGAGGTACTCTGTGTAAAGAAAGCACTAAGAACCATGCCTGGCACAGAGTAAGTGCTGTGTATGTGCTGGCTATTATTCCTTCTAATGTGCAGTTCTAGGCCTGGCTTCCCAAATCATCGCATCCATTCCCCTGTACCAAGGCAGGGTGGCAAGTAGATGGCAGTGGACGGTGGACGCATATCCTGTTTTCTAACAGTTCGAAACATTGGCCTGGTGATCCATGTGCTTAGGAGGTCCCAGGGCTGACTGCTGGGTCCTGCCCTCTGCTGCCACTTACGTTGGGAAAGACCCCAGTCCCTGCTATAAAGACAGGGGCTCCACAGCCAGCCTTGGTGCCAGATCAGTTAATGATGCTTCCAGCCAAGAAGCTCTTTGAGTTTTCCTTCTCTAAGTGCAGTCCATGGAGTTGCAGAGAGTTGGCCGTGACTTAGCAACTGAACAGTAACAGCGGCAGCAAACTGCAGCCCTGATTTCCCAATATCTTGGGGGAGTAGGAAGGTAGCTGAAATCCTCTGAAGGCCCCTATCAGCTTGAGGCGGCAGGGGAGGTGATAAGAGAGGAGTGGGATGCGGAAGCCGGTACCGAAGGAGCCCCGAGCTGCTGAGGGGCTGTGGTTTTTCACTGAACCTGCGCCAGGAGGCTGGACAGCCCATCTCCCCGAGAAGCAAGCTCTCCACCCTGCAGCACAGCAGGATGTATGGTTTCATCCAGCCCCCTCCCCGGAACCAGGCAGTCCTGCTGAACTCCTTCCTCCATAAACACCCTTGGGTACTGACAGGCCCTGGACAAAGCCTCGCTGAGCAGGCTGAGCCTCTTCTGTCCCACCCCGCTCTGTAAGGGCCTGGCACACTGCTTGGCGCTGGCTGGGCAGCTGCCTCTGCCAGTGCCTGATCACCTTCTCGGCAGGAGCCTGCCTCTGGATGGCTACAGGACCAGACCCCTCCCCAACTCTGCCCCAGGTACTGGCCACACATGGGGGGCAGGGTGGGGAGCTGTGGCGAGGCTGCACTCTGCAGAGGAGCCCATGTCTCAGAGGGCAGCTGGCCCACAAGACTCTGCCCACACCCTGCTCCCTGGGCCTAGCCTCAACTCCCAGCCCACGCTATAAGGAAACCAAGACCCGATCCCCTAGAGGGGCCAAAGAGAGGCAGTCTTTGCTTGGGGACCACAGTCAGGAGAGAGCTTGGGCCAAGATGCTCAGTGATCACTGACTGACTACACCGTACGCTGCTTAATGCCAGTCTGGAGGAAACCTGCTTTGATGACCAGAGAAGGGTGCTTTGCAGCCGCTCTCTCAGGGCCACAATAAGGTCCTGTGATGGGGTTCAGAGACACTCAGATGTCTGGATTATAGAATGTTTTACTTTCAGTACTCCACATCAAAGTGCAGCCTCGCTAAGATATGTGGGGAGCCTGCTTTCATGTGGAGCTGAACTTGCTTTGTAACAACAGAGCAACTGTCCCCGTACCAGCGGGTACTTCTAACGCACCCGAAAACAGCTTTTTCTCTTCCGAGGTCTGAACAAGCCCTCTGAAAGCTTGTTTACACTGTCGGGTTGTTCAGTAATACAGTGAGATAAAAAACAAGACTTCATACCCAAATAAGTAGTGCAAAGGCAACAATGAGCCCGTTCACCTTCCCAAAGCGCCCGGGACCAAGCTGACGCTGTGACAAGGTATCTACCCCACTGTTTTTTGGTCAGAGGGAAGGGCTAAAATTGGGAAGGAAAAGCATTTATGCTGGTTGTGGTTCTGAGGGCACGTCTGTTCCCAGCTAAACTCCTGGAGTCAGCAGATGGACTCAAATAAAACCTCCCATGCTGTGGATGGCACCATGAAGTGGTACAACTGTTTTTTTTTTTTTGCAGGACAATTTAGCAATAGCCTAAAAAAAAATACACATACTCTTTGGCTCAGCACTTTCACTACTAGGTTTTATGTAGCGATGTACTTGCCTGAGTGAGCAAAGATGCCCACACAAGTTCACTGCTACATTATTAGTTATGCTGAGAAATGGAAGCAACCTACCTATGCACCAGCAGGGGACTGTTTCAATAAACTTAGGTGAGCCCCGTGATAAGCCCTAGGTGGAATGAGCTAGATCTCTGTGCCAACACAGAGAGGTGTCCAAGCTGTGCTAAGTGGGAAAAGCAGTTGTCACGTGATCCCATATATGCTGTACATGTGGAGAATGTATCTAGATTATGTCTCTGGAGGGGGCCCAGGTACAGGTGGAGAAAGAAAATGTTGAATTAAAAATAAAGCTTGTAAATTTGTGTGCATGTAATTTCGAAAGCTTAAAAAAATTTAAATTGGACAAGGATTCACATTTCCCTAGTTCCTGCCCCAAGATGTTTACCTGTGAACTGTACGTGTGAGATTACTTTTAGAGGCCCTGTCCTGGAGCCAAGGGGTCTCTCAGGGGATAAACAGGGCTTTTCATTCATTCATTTTTCATTGTGATAGAACATATATAAAAAAATTGCCATTTTAACCATTTTTAAGAGTATGACTCAATGGCACTCATTACATTCTCTTTGTGTAGTTATCACCACTAATCTGTTTGCACAAGTTTTTTCTCTCTCGGGCTTCTTTCAGCCTTGAACTCTGTGACATGGGGTCTGTGAAGGGCCTGCTCGCCTCTTCAGGGAGCAACCACCTGCCCCAGGTGGCTGAGATGTTTCCTGCAGGCTATGAGGCCCCTTCTTTCTCCCCTGTAGCTGCCTCAGCCCTAAGCGCCTGGCCTGATTTCTGGGTTCTCTGGCCCTCTTGGGGTTCCCAGACCTTCCACGCCTCTGCAGGTCACTGCGGGTCTAGCTGTGGGGCCTGGGTGAAGGTGGGTCCCCATACTGCTGGGCCTTCCCTCTCTGGGCCTCAGTTTTCCTCAGGAGGAGTAACGGGAGTGGGGCCTCACCTTGGCTGCCTCTCTGTCCATTCAGGCATCACGGCCGCTGCTCTGGCTACGAGTGCCTGCATCGTGGGTATTCTCTGCCTCCCCCTCATCCTGCTCCTGGTCTACAAGCAAAGGCAGGTGACCTCCAACCGCCGTGAGTATCCCCGTCTGCCTGGGCTAGGTGGGGTGTGGGTGACCTGCCCCAGCGTCCCGCTCAGCCACAGGGAAGAGCCAAGGCAAAAGGCTGACCCAGTTCTCCTCTTCAAGAGATAAGAGCTGGGCTCCATGGTGGAGAGGAGGGGATCCACTGGCCCCTGGCAGTGCTGGCTTGATACTCAACAGGGATCTGTTGAATGAATGAGCAGTCATATGGAGTAGCTGAAACTTGTTTATGAAAGTGCTGTCACCTGGAGATTGTTGGGAGACCTACTTTAACATATAGGTGGGTTTGTCTTTGTAGCAACGGTTGGGACAAAATGACCTTTGGATTATCAGAACTGGGAGGGATCTTCCAGATAACTCATTCAACTCTTTCCTTTTACAGGTCACAAACCTAAGATCAGCAGGGTTAAATAACTAACCAAATGTTATAAAACTCAGTAAGACTCAGACTCAAAGCTTTTCAACTCAGTGGTTTTCAGGGAGCATAGTTCCACCGCATAATAAAAACAGTCTGCATGAGCATCATAGCTGAGGACCCCTAACTAGCAGGATTGCTGTGCCAGGTACCATGTCCAGTCTGCTATGTACATTCTCTCATGTGCTCCTCCTAACAGAGTTTAGTCCCACTACTGGCTCCGTTTTAAAGCTGGGCAAACTGAGGCACAGAGCAGCTAAGGAGCTCCCTCAAGGAACCACTTATGAGCACGTGGTGGAGCCAAGTTTCCAGTTGTGATGCCTTTTCACTTGTCTCTTCGGGCGACAGTGCCCCTTGCCCTTCTTTCGACTCCACCCACAAGCCTCGGCCAGCCTCAGTCCTCCTACAACAGAAGGGTGGGGGCCCTTGCGTGGCCTCCCCCACCTCTTCCCACACCGCCCCCCACCCCTGCTGTCTGCAGCAGGAGGTAACCGAGGGGGGCTGTGGCTGGACTGGAACAACTGGACATCCCTCTGTCCCTCTTCAGTGGGTCACTCTCCCCCACCCCTCAGGAGGCCCTATTCCTCTCACAAAGCCTACCACAGTTTATCTACCCAAACACCCTGGGGTTGGGGAAGGTGAAGGGATTTGGAGCAGAAAGAGGAACCCAGGAGATGAACCAGGGAGAGGCATGGCTGCAGAGCCACCCTCAGCTCCTGCTCATCTGTGGAGCGCTTCCACGGAGGTGGGGAAGGGACGAGGAGGGGCTGTGCTCAGGCAGGCTGGTCTCCCAGCAAAAGAGGTGCCTTCTGTCCCCTCTTACTCCAGACCATAGGTCTGCCTCCATCAGGGAACAGGAAACCGGAAGTGAAGCCGCTTGCTCGTGTCCGACTCTTTGTGACCCCATGGACTGTGGCCTACCAGGCTTCTCTGTCCATGGGGTTTTCCAGGCGAGAATACTGGAGTGGGTGGCCATTTCCTTCTCTAGAGGATCTTCCTGACCCAGGAACTGAACCCTGGTCTCCTGCATTGCTTTACCCTCTGAGCCACCAGGGAAGCCCCCAGGAACTGGGAAAACAAATTCTCGGCAGAGGCGGGCGTGGGGCGGGGGAGGGGCACTGCTGATCCTCACGGGGGGCCCCAGGGGTTGGGCCAGGGCTCCGCCTGTGTCCCAGGCAGGAGGAAGGAAAACCAGAGAGGGGCGCCCCCAGGCCGGAACGCTGTGGCCGTGTCCTGAAGACACGGGCAGCCTGGGGTCAGCCCCCAGTATCTCCTGCTGCAGGTACTGGGAGACCTGCAGACTGAAGGCTTCGCAGAGAAAGGGACAGATGAGCTGGGTGCTGGAAAACTGCAGTGAAAGAAAGCTCGAGGGGGTGTGGTGGGCCAGCCAGGGCTATGCCATGACCAATGACGAGCACGTCTTCTGAAACTCTAAACAAATTCCATTTTCATGATGGACAACCACTTCATAGCATCTTATCCCCAGATTTAATACATGCAGTAACAGGAAGGTATCAGTCATTTATCTCCTAATAAAAGTATTTTTGAGGCTAGTCCTCTGTCCTCTCCAAAAAAAAAAAAGACTTGTGTGGTTGAAGGTTTAGAGACAGACACATGAGATGCCAGAGGGGACGATTCCAGAGAAACCAGGTATGAAATGGAGAGCAAGTGGAGATTCGGGTCATTCTTCTTGATCCAGATTCTAGAGAAGCAGCGGATGGAATTATGGCAGCAGAAGTCACGTGGGACATGGCAGGAGTGTGGCCCCAGGGTAGAGGCTGAGTGGCCTGGAGCACGGGTGGCGGCTCAGAGAGGGAACGGATAGGACTATGTGTGGTGTGCTCCAGGCAGGGTGCTGCCACAGAGCTGGGCATGGAGGGAGTGCTTGGGAGTAAGCCACACTCAGAAAGAAGAGAAAGAGCAAGGCTTGGGAAATTGAATTAAAAGATGCTTGCTCCTTGGAAGAAAAGCTATGACAAACCTAGACAGCGTATTAAGCAGCAGAGATACTGCTTTGCCGACAAACATCCGTCTAGTCAAAGCTATGGTTTTTCCAGTGGTCATGTATGGATGTGAGAGCTGGACCATAAAGAGGGCTGAGTGTCAAAGAATTGATGCTTTTGAGCTGTGGTGCTGGAGAAGACTCTTGAGAGTCCCTTGGACTGCAAGGAGGTCCAACCAGTCCATCCTAAAGGAAATCAGTCCTGACTATTCATTGGAAGGACTGATGCTGAAGCTCCAATACTTTGGCCACCTGATGCAAAGGACTTACTGGAAAAGACCCTGATGCTGGGAAAGATTGAAGGCAGGAGAAGAAGGACGACAGAGGATGAGACGGTTGGATGGCATCACTGACTCGATGGACATGATTTTGAGCAAGCTCTGGGAGACAGTGAGGGACAGGGAAGCCTGGCAGCTGCAGTCCATGGGGTCGCAGAGTCGGATACGACTGAGGCCCAAACAACAGCAACAGAGTGCTGGGAGCACCGAGGAAGGCAGTTGCCACAGAGGCCAATGGGCACGGCAGCCTCCCTAGAATCAGGCAGACTTGGTTTCTTCAAGGGCAGAGGAGAGGATGAGCTGAGGGAAGGCAGAGGCCTGCAGGAAGCTCCACAGAGTCGCCCTGGTAAACAAGCAGCCATGATTCCGATACCGCGGGATTTCAGGAACTTGTATGCAACTTCCCGTGGGCACGCGGTTGTTGCGCCCCTCCCCCACCGCTTGTTTCCCCATCGTAATGCGCCGCAAGACTCTTCAAAAAACAAGAAGGGTCTGTGGGAGTACGTGGGGAGCTGCCAGAAAGAGGGAAGTTGGGGTAGCTGCATCTGGTTGGTGGCTGGTTTGTGGGATGGGGAACCTCCACAGCGGGGCCGGGTGGCAGCAGCTTGACTGCAGGGTAGAGAGTGGTAGCGCGGCTGAGAACTGATGAAGTCTCAGGCCCTCTAGGGTTCCTCTGAGAAATGTTGACCCTATTAGGCAATGCAGTGGACAGAACAGAGGGGACCAGGAACTCTAATTAGGAACTGACCTTGCAACACTCCTACCCAGTAAATCATGACTGATGACCAGAACGTGACAAACAGCCACACAGGAAACAGCAGTTCAGGAGCCAGGCCTCTGGTTGATCCTGAGTGCCTAACATCACCACCGCTGCCTTTGGTTTCCTAGCTGCCCCACATGCTTGTTAAATGCATCCCAAGCTTAATTTATCATGGGTCAGCACAGGCCGCTGAGCAGGGCCCCGCCTGCTGGGCAGAGACACAGCACTGTCCTCCCGCTTCCTGAGGGAGCAGAAGTGGGATCCGGGGCTGAGCACGGCCCTGCCCAGGTTCACTCCCACTCCCGAGGGGTGTCTGCCAGCGAGGGCCAGGATGCTGTCTGGGAAAGCCTTCCCTCTGTGACCAGCTGCTCTGTCTGTCCCTAGGTGCCCAGGAACTGGTGCGGATGGACAGGTAAGGCCCATGGAGACCTTCCTGAGGACACCTGCCACAACCGTGCCATCCCGGTCAAAGTCTGGCAGCCTCTCTCCCTGCCTTCCCTGGGCTGTGGCCTCTGCTGGGCAGCATCTATGTACACCCAGCTTCTTATACAGCAGTTAACGTGGAAGGGGTTGGGGGAACTTTATAGCCAGCACAGACTGATTCTCCTGACTCCACTAGGTTCTTTCCCCGTCTCCTCTCCCATCACTGCTTATATCACAGTGGGGCTAAGAACACAGACATGGACTTCCTGGTCCTCCCTGTGCTCTGGGCCAGCTGTCAGGAAGGAGGTATGTCTGTGCAGTAGGGCCCCGGTTTAGCTGCCTGGCACAGCTGGTTAGAAGAGCATTTGCCATCTGCCATCTGTGCCGACTGGCTGTTTGCCCTGCCACCCCTCACCCAGCTGGCTGGCTCCAACGCTGCTTGGATGAGCGATGCACCCACCTTTGGGCCTCAGTGGTCAGCTGGGGTGGGGAAGGGGAGGAAGCAGCTGAGGCCAGGCAGACCCTGAAACATGCAAAGGAGGTCAGCACACGTGGAGGTGAGGCCCCAAGGAGTGCAGGGCACCCCAAGGAGAAAGCAGTCAGGCCACAAGGGCAGAGGCTGACCTAGCTCAGACGTGGTGGTGGTGGGGAGGACAGCTTGGGGATGGAGTGGATGGGGAGTGTGTGTGGTGTGCCCTGGGCAGGAAGCTGGCATTGGGCCTGGCATGGAGGGCATCCTTGGGAACAGGCCATGCTCAGGAACTTGGCCCCAGTACATGTAACACCAAATTCAGAGCTCCTCCCTGGTGTCTGAAAGGGATGATATTTAAGATAGGTCACAGGAAGTCCTAGCTAGATCCTGCTAGAATCTCAGCGTGGTCCTCAGAGGTTGTCTCACTCCTAGGGAGGAAGAAGGTCTCCCTTTAGCTCAAGACAAGCTGTGGGGACAATCAGTCCTAAGGCCATTAATTCTACTGACCAAAGAGAGACTTGTCCCCTGATTCCAGAGGCCAGTGTCCTAGAGCCGCTCTTACCTGGGGCTGCTTTCCTGGCCCTGGGGACAGATGGTCAGATGCCCTCAGCTCAGGGCAGGTGGGGAGTGCAGCCCAGCTTTTCCTCCCTGGCCCTGGAGCCTTCCTTCCTGCTAGGAGATGCTGCTGAGGCCTGGGGTGGGAAGGCAGGTGAGGGGAATGGTGGGGAGGTGAGGGGAGGGAAGTGAGGCAGGCCAGGCGGGAGTCAGAGGCCTAGCCCAGGCAGCATGCACGACCTTCTATCCTGCTTCTCCAGCAACAACATTCAAGGAATTGAAAACCCTGGCTTTGAGACCTCTCCACCTTCCCATGGGATGCTGGAGGCCAAGCCCAGGCAGCCCCTGTCCTACATGGCCCAGCGGCAGCCTTCTGAGTCTGGGCGGCACCTGCTGTCTGAGCCCAACACTCCTCTGTCTCCACCGGGCCCCGGGGATGTCTTCTTCCCCTCCCTAGGTGAGTGCTTCTCTTCCCTCATAGCGCTGTGACCGGCAGTGTGCCGGCCACGCTCCCCACCTTCCTGGGGATCCTCAAAGCCTCAGAGTGTGGGATTGCGGCAGGGGAGGGGATGACAGATAGAGGAGCCCCCCTTCACTCTGCTTCTCCTTTCTTTTGCAGACCCTGTCCCTGACTCCCCAAATTCTGAGGCCGTCTAAACCAGCTGGGGGCCCGTGGGAAGTTGTGGCTGGGCCTGGGGCAGGGGCGTTTGAGCCAGGGCTGGCCCTCTGACTGGTCCCTTTGGCCCTGGTTTCTTCCCTCCAAGCTGTAAGCTCAGACGCTTTGAAATACCCCGATGGCCAGATCTTCCACCTCTCTGGATGGCAGAAGGGAGAAGGTGTTGGACAGTCCAGCCCCTCTCTCAAGGACGGTGAGAGGCTGGGATCCCACCCCAGGGACCTGAAATTCACCAGCTACTGATGCCAGATGACCTCCATTCTCGAAGCCCTAGGACTTCCAGCTCCCGTGGCAGCCTCTCTCTCTGGGACAGAAGCCCTGGGACCTGGGAGTATAGATGCGCACGGGGCAGACCTCCCAGTGCCACCCTCCAGGCCCGAGACACAGGATAAGATGTGGAGAGACTCTTCCCATTGTGGTGGGCCTGGCTCCCCACTCCCAGCTGAGACTGCTCATCCATCAGACTTACTCTTTGTAATCATGAGGCTCTGGGGCTAGGCCTGCTTGACCTGGCTGCCTTCTAACCAGCAAACTCTCTGAGGGGCTATCAACTGGTTAAACAAATCTGGGGTTCCCACTGCCCGTACTCTGGGTCCCCAGAATGCACTGGCCGGAAGCCCCAAAACAGGAAGTACACCCTGGGGCAAGGTGACCACTGTGAGCCAATTGGCATCTTGGGCAATGGGAGCCAGGTCAGAGGTTGTACTGCCGCCCGCCATAGTCGGGAGTGGAGGGAGAGTGGGCTGGCGGGGGGCGGGGGCCTGCTGGGAAGGTTCAGTGGAGAGGCCTCCTCCCCCCTCTCCCTGTGGTCAAGAGAGCTGGTGACCACATAATGTACTGCCCAAACTATGATGCCTTTTCAGTGTGAAGAGGGGGTGCTATTAAAAACTACATGGGTGACAGTGTAAAAACCCCATGGACAGATTGTAAGAGCTGGGTTGAAATCCCTACTCTGTTTCTGAGGTGCCTGAGGCCCAGGGAGCCCTCCACCGCCACCCCCAGCCTTCGAGGACCTCTGTTCCAGTCACTCTCCACTGAGCCATCAGGGCAGCGGGACCCTGTTGGGTGGGAGGAGCGGGCGTGTCCACAGAAAGTCTGGGCCTGCTCTGCCCTAGACCCTCTGCTCCCATCTCCTGCTTCAGGCATGACCCGGGTTTGTCTTTATATACAAATAGGAGGGGAATCCTTTGTGGAATTTCAATTAAAGAGTTTTAAAGCGCGGAGAGGAGTGGGGAGGGATCTCTGTACCCTGTGGGGTAAAAATGGGTGGTGGGGCCCTTTGAGCTAGACAGGCACCCCGGGCACTGCACTGTGGAGCATGTCGTTTCAACTGGGCATTCGTCTGCCAGCAGTCTACGCTCGCTCTGCTGAGCCAGGCCTGGGTGCTGAGAGCCCGGGCTTCTGGCCAGGATAAGGGCCCAGCAGGCAGGGAGATGCTCCCCCTGGCCGGGCTGGGGATGGGAGAGGAGCAGCAGCAATGAGCCCCGGGCCTGCACCTGGAGCCACGGAGCTCCCTTCTCAGATCCAGAGCTGTAGGCCAGTGTGGGCCCTATGCTGTATGGGGGGCTTGGGCCTCAAGACTGCACTGACACCTCCAGCGGCCAGAACACTGAACTCTGGCTCCTGCTTTGTCCCTGGTCTACTCCTCTGTTTTCTTTGCTGCTGTGGACCCTTAGTGCCAGCTGCCACAAAAAGAGGGTGCTCTCTTCACAGCTTGTGGAGTCCCGGGGGCAGGGGTGGGCAGGGTAATACTTGCTCAAGGCAGGGCCAGGCTACCCCTGGGGTTGAAGGACAAGCCCACAGACTAGACTTCTCATCCCCCAGCTCAGAAAGAATGTTCCTGCCTGGTGGGGAGGCTGGCCTGGCCCAAACCTCATCTCTGACCTCAAGGCAGAGACAACTTCTAAGAATCTGGCTGCCAGACCCCAGGCCCACCTGCCGCTGTGTGGAGAAGGAAGAAGGCCCTGGAGTAGAAACACACCACACTTCCTCCCCAGCTTCCTCCTGCGTGGCCCCGAGCTTGTCTCTGGACACTTACTAGTGAACGTATAGCTTCGTGGTTTCCTGTTTTCAGCGAAATTTACTCTGAGCTCCAGCCTCCATCTTCATCCACGACAACACACCCTGTTCCTAGCAACCCTAAAAGCACTACCCCCTTCCCCAAAGCTGTGGGGAAAGGCAGGGTATCCGGGTTGTCCCTCTGTGCTCGCCTCGGGTGGCAGTGCCTCTGGAGATGCCTGTGGGCTGGGGGGTTGGGGAACAGAGTAGGGGAGCGAGAGCACGGTGCCTGCCTTTAGGGAGCTGGGAGGAGCCCCGGGAGGGAAATTTGTTTTTAGGCACTAAGTCATTGTTAAGAGAGGTATCAGGAATTATGGGGCCTGTAACCTCTCTCTTGATGTTCACATTTAATAAAGATCTCCTGCCTTTATTTCCTGCAAATGAGAGACTAAGGGAATGAGACTGACACTCTCTGAAAACACACTGCAGAGACCACTGGAGATGCTGCTGTTGGACCAGGTGGGCCCTGCCTGGGAGTCTGTGGTGGTAGACTAGGGTGGGTATGCAGGAACCCCCGGGGGCCCTTCTCAGAAGACCAGCCCTGGGGACCCTCTGGCTCCTGCCTGGACAGAGCTCCCTGCTACACGTAGCAACCTGGGACAGAGGAGCTAACGCATCACCTCCTTCAGGGAGTGCTCTCTGGTGCAGGAATCGGGGGCTGCAGAGGCCTTGTCACCCTCCACCCTGGCTGGGGCACTGGTGCCCTGCCTCCTGGAAGAGGCCTTCCAGGTGTCAGCTCGAGCTGACAGGGCTGGCCTAACTGTGCTGGGGGCTGGACTAAGATTTGCTCAGGGAACTCAAAGGGAATAACAGAGGTGGGAGGAGGAACTGGGGATGGCAGCCAGGCTTCTAGGTGCAAAGGGCACTTGAGAAGCTGACACAGCTCAGATGAACTTCTGTCCCAGCCCATGAAAAGTGCTGCCCATCCAGTCCTCCACTGGGACCGTACCTGCCTCTCCTGCATGACCCCTCTGTCTCCCTAACTGTTTTGGAGGTTAGGGAACTGTTCTGGAGTTCTAGGGCAGGGGTCCCGTAACAGGCTGCCCTTTGGACCCTGCTGCAGAGCTCATGACCGAAACGTAGTCACTGGGTGATGGGCTGAAGCAGGATGCCAGGGTTCCATTCTCTGGACCACTCAGAGTCGGCAGGGCAACCTCTGACTCTCGCCTGGCTCTAGTTCCCCGCAGCTTTGTCTGGGCCTCGTGGAATCTCCTCAACAGCAATGGTGCCCTGAGCTTTTGCAGGCCAAGGGACATGGGTTTTACTTCGTTTTGCAATTCTGATCTCTTGGTAAGGCTTCTTGGGATTCTCAAGTATCAATATATTCAATGGGAAAGTGCTGACATCCGCTACCAATGCCTGCCTTGGGCACAGGATAGGGAAGGGCAGTATGTGTTCTGTATCTTTGCTCTTCTGTGATAATACTCTGGGCTTTCCAAAACACTTTCTCAGGTGTTATGACGTCTTTGGTTCCTACTCCCTCCCTCCCCCCACAGAAAACCCTGGAAGGTTTTATTGTTCCATTTAATGCACAGGAAAACTGAGGTTCCAAAAGGTTTGTGTCAAGTCACAACTGAATGTGGAACCGGGATGAAGCCTGTGTCTCC
Organism: Oreotragus oreotragus; assembly: GCA_006410675.1. Lineage (NCBI taxonomy): Eukaryota > Metazoa > Chordata > Mammalia > Artiodactyla > Bovidae > Oreotragus > Oreotragus oreotragus. Next base: position 147,704 of record SJYX01010262.1, read on the forward strand.
TGCTTCCCAGCCCTGTGCTCCTTTCTTTGCACCGAAGCAAGTCGCCTTACAGGCCAGGGCTTGGACTTGCTTACTGTGCATACCGGGCCCGGAGAATGAGCCTGTGCCCACAAGCCCATGGCTCCACTCCTTCCTCATCAGTCTTTTCTCTCCCCTTCCTGCCTGGCAGCCCTGAAGCCACAGGACTCCCAGGGGGCATGGCAGCCTGTGTACCCACTTGCTCGTGGGTGGGGAATGGGGAAGGTAGGAACTTGTCTACCCACAGAGCCTCAGGGTCTCCGGGAGGAACTGAGCCAGTTGCATGTGTAGCATTTGGGCAGTTGCAGAACATTCTCAAGAAGCAGGGCTACAGGAAGGGCCTGGCTTGAATCAGGCTGGGCCAGAGAAGGCCGGCTTACTTGGCGTGCAGCACGGGGAAGGGGCTGGATTAGCGTTTTCCTGAGCTTGAGCAAGGGGAAGCAGGCTTCATAAACAGCAGCAGGATCCAAGTTTAATAAACAGAGGCACCCTGGGCCTTAAAAATACGAGGTGAGCTGACAAGAGCAGCATTCTCCACTCACAGACTTTCATGGGGTCATTGCTGGCAGCTCTCGTATCAGAAGTGGTGGGAGATGTCCTGTCTTTCTGCCTAAACAGGTGTCTTCTGCAGGTCCCCACCAGCCTGAGAAGCCAGGGCTGATTATCTGGGACTGTCTGACCTCTGGCTGTGATTCGTACAGCAGGAAGGTCCCCTCGGGAACCTCCCTCTCCCCATCCCCCTGCCAAGGTGCCTCTGTGGCTGGGGCTCAGCTTCTGACCTCCGAGTTGCCTCCCGTCCTTCCTCCCCGGCCCGGCCCTTCCTCTCGCAGAGGCCTCCTGATGGCCACTCAGACCCCTCCCCCAAGCCTGGCCGCCCTGCCTGTGGCCTGGAGCAAAGCCGCGGACTAAGGCTGTACAACGACTTCCCTTGCTGGGTGGTACACCATTGTGTGACCGGCCTGGGCTGGCCCGGATGCCCCTTGCAGCCCAGCTGTTCTGAGCTCTGGGTGATACGGGGCCGAGAGCGGGGTGGGGATGGCCTTGGCTGTTTGTAGGAAAGCTCTGCTCTCAGGAAACGGGTAGAGGAGAGCCCGGGGAGAAAAGAAGAGACGGGAGGGCTTGCATATAGGATTTCTCTTGGTTTTAGGGAGACTCTGTAGCCAAATCCCACCTTCCTGCTTAGGAAGCCTTATCCTTTAAGACATGGAGGCAAATGCCTTGTCCAGCGCCTTCCATGGCTCCTGTCTGAACGTCTAGCTCTCTGTCACATCTGAGGGTTGTCAGCTCTCTGTTATGTGTCTGTTTCCTGCCCCCCCCTCCCCCCGCCCCTCAACTGTAGACTCTGTGAGGGCAGAGCTGTGTCCAACCCATCTCTGGCTTATAGGCCTGGCACATATTTAGTGCTGAATGAACGAATGAAATAATGAATTAATAACACTAACTTGCTCTAGTCCAACAGGAAGGTTGGTCCTGTGCTACCTCTGAAGGCTGGCTTGAACCAGGCAGATAATTGTAGGTGGGAACAAGAGGACTGCATGTGGGTGTGACGGGTGTCTTTAGACAGATGTATGTACCCTGTTAAACCATGGTGGCCTTTCCTGGAGCTTTGAGATGGCCGGTCTGAGGCTTCGTGGGGCTCTGGTTGGCCTAGGAGAGGCTGGAATGATCCTACTTCTTCACACTCTCCTCCAGAGAAATCTGCCCAATAGCAGAGAAGGTCCCTTTGCTGGTCACCTTTGGCTTGGGGGCACTCATGACCTTGGCAGGTTCATAGTCCAGACGTGACAGTCTGGTCAGTGGCAGCAAATCTTCAAGGGTCCAGCACTCCTTGGAGATAAATGCCAATTCTGGGGAGCTGGGGGCAGTGGCTGTAGGGTTCTAACTTAGCTAGGGCAGGAGGGAGTGAAGGGGATGTCGGAGAAAGCATTGGCACCAGCCCTTGGGGCCTGCCGCAGGCACATCATGGGGAGAATATGTAGACAGAGAGCCCTGCTCTGGGCTCTGAATGCTGCCCTGGGTCTCGACCACCTGCGGCTCCCTGGACCTGCCCTGGATTATCACTTGCTCTGAGGCCTTGGTTCGGGTTGATGCCCAGAAACAATCCTGTCCCTCATTTTTTCCAACCTCCTTACAGCTAGGGTGCCCCTGGGAACCTCTTCTGGCCAAGGAGTCACAAGAGAACTCTGGAGAATAGTTCCAGAAAATTTTGTGCTTTCCTGATAAAAAGGCAGAAATTGCTTGCACGGCTCTCTCTCTCTCTCTTTTTTTTTTTTAATTTTATGCCTTGAATGCTGACATGATGGCTCGAGCTATAGCAACCATGTTGCAACCATAAGAGAAAGGACAAGAAACATTAGCTCTGACATCACTGAGCACAAAATCAAAGTTTGTAATTCTCTGCAGAATTGCTGTTACATGATAAAAATGTATTCTCATTTATTTATGAATCCATATTCGAGTTTCTGTTACTTGTAATCAAACACATCTTTAAATGCTATTGGAGAGATGACCAAGAAGATGATTCACTCTGAAGCTAGGTGCAGGTACAGAGGGGTTGCCACATAAAAAAACTGAGTTCCCCCATGTCGCCACAACAAAAGATAGCCTACCTGTCCTCCCCTCAGTTAGTTATATGTGTTCTGTAAATATGTTTCTGTTTGGCTTACTGGGTGTGATTGGTTGAAGTGATTACTATCATCCTGGGGTCTTCAGGATGTCGTTTCCTTGGAGTGGCCCAATTCCACCATCCTCCCCAGAGAAACTCCACATAAAAAGCCTAGCCCAGACCTGCTCTGACCCCACAGTCCATAGTGCTAATGCTGAGGAGAGGGGTCTAACAGAGTCACCTTTGAGGGGCAGAAGGATGGAGCTGAGGTATGAGTCACAAGAGAACTCTGGAGAATAGTTTCAGAAAATTTTGTGCTTTCCTGATAAAAAGGCAGAAATTGCTTGCACGGCTCTCTCTCTCTCTTTTTTTTTTTAATTTTATGCCTTGAATGCTGACATGATGGCTGGAGCTATAGCAACCATGTTGCAACCATAAGAGAAAGGACAAGAAACATTAGCTCTGACATCACTGAGCACAAAATCAAAGTTTGTAATTCTCTGCAGAATTGCTGTTACATGATAAAAATGTATTCTCATTTATTTATGAATCCATATTCGAGTTTCTGTTACTTGTAATCAAACACATCTTTAAATGCTATTGGAGAGATGACCAAGAAGATGATTCACTCTGAAGCTAGGTGCAGGTACAGAGGGGTTGCCACATAAAAAAACTGAGTTCCCCCATGTCGCCACAACAAAAGATAGCCTACCTGTCCTCCCCTCAGTTAGTTATATGTGTTCTGTAAATATGTTTCTGTTTGGCTTACTGGGTGTGATTGGTTGAAGTGATTACTATCATCCTGGGGTCTTCAGGATGTGGTTTCCTTGGAGTGGCCCAATTCCACCATCCTCCCCAGAGAAACTCCACATAAAAAGCCTAGCCCAGACCTGCTCTGACCCCACAGTCCATAGTGCTAATGCTGAGGAGAGGGGTCTAACAGAGTCACCTTTGAGGGGCAGAAGGATGGAGCTGAGGTCTCATTTACAATCAGGGTGCCTGGGATAAACAGATTACACAAATGTCCCAATGCTTACACCTCCCTGTATCTATGCTCTGTGCAATGTGCCTTTGCAGTTCATTCCTTCAAGAGATCAAGTTTATTTCCCCACATCTTGAACCTGGGCTGGTCTTCTGACTTGCTGTGGCAAACAGCAATGTGGCAGAAGCAGCCGTGTTCGGTTCCAAGCCTGGGCCTTAGGAGGCCTTGCATGCTTCTGCTCTTTCCCCTGGACCTTTTCTGGCTCCACATGAACCAGCAGGGACTAGCCTTCTAGAAGGAGAGAGAGAGGTGGCCCAGTTGCTCTGTTATCCCGGCTGATTGGCAACCAACCCCAAAAAGAACAGCTATCCAACTTACACACACACAGCTGCCCACACACACATGTGGGAGCCCAGCTGGCAGCAGAACCACCCTCCAGCTAAGCCAGGTCTCAACTGCCAGCCTGCAGAACTGGAGCTAAGTCAATGGTTGTTTAATGCCTCTTTGGTTTGGTTTTGAATGCAGGAATATTGTGGTGATAAGATAGCTGATACACTTCTCTTCCTCATGGCTTACCAAGACATGAACTAACTCAATTCCCCACACACCAACTATGAAGCAGATATTACCTCTCTTTTATAGATGACAAAACCAATATTCAGAGAGGTCCTGACTTGCTCACGATCATGCAGCCAGGTCACAGTAGAAATCATACCCCAGCCCATCGCCCCACATGGCATCACCATCCAGCCCCACTGGTCCCACCTTCATCTCCAACTCTGCAGACTTTGCACACTGCCTTGGGCAGCGGCCCCATCCATTCGCGCACCAGGCTGGATCACAGACATGAGCCCCCATGACCCAGAAGTGTTGCCACAGCATGTTACACCAACACGATGCAGGGGAAGAGGCCAGAGGGCACCTTTCCCCATTTGGCACAGAGGCCCACAGATACGCAGCACACTTGGCTGGCGGATGTAGGCTGGCCAGACCCCGAGGTACAGGTTCACTCTGCATGGTCTCCTAGCACTGCCCTGGGTGAGCAAACACAGCTAAATCAAGGCTCAGAGTGGCTGCAGAGGCAAGTGAACTGGCACCCTAGCTTGGCACACACAGCCCCTCCATAAAATACTCACAGGCTGAGGGATTCAAGGCATGATAAAGCAGTTGTTGCATACTCACTGGCGGGTGGCATTCCACTCCTACCCATCTCGTCCCGTGGCACAGAAAGTGGAGCTGCCCTCCCCCAGCCTCCTCTCTCAGCAGCTGCCCCCGATCACTCACCGATAGGGTAGGGGTGCCCTCGTCCTCCACGGTGACCACCAGGTGGTAGAAGCTCTGACGCTCGCGGTCGGGTGGGGCGGGGCGAGTGGCGATTTCGCCACTGATACGGTCCATGCGAAAGGTCATGTCCTCATTGCCCCCGGTGATATAGTAGGACAGGACACTGTTGATCCCAATGTCACGGTCGGTGGCTCTCACCTGGACCACAGCAGTGCCCCCGCCCACGTTCTGGGGGGAAAGCAAGAAAGTGGTCATTCCAGGTTCAAGGCCTTTGGGGCACAGTCTAGCTCTAGCTCGTGCTCGGGAGCCCAAGACTTGGACCTCTAGAAAGCTCTGCTCTGATGACCCTGGGACAACGATGAGGCAGATAAAGATGATGGTGGCAAACATCCTGCAGGTACTTACTACATGCCTTGGCCTTCGTGAACATATCCAATCCTCTTACAATGCTATAGATTAGGTCACCCTATTTACAGATGCAAAAACTGAGGTTCAGGGAAGGGATGTGTGCACATCTCACAGCCAGTCGGTGGCAGAGCCAGGATCTGAATCGAGGGAGGTCTTCATGAATGTCCAACCTGACATATTCACTAGTGCCTGGGCAAAAATTTTCCTGGAGTGGCGTAATCTCACGACTGAATAATAAATGAATTGTTTATGCAGATATCATAAACTTATGGCTACCAAAGGGGAAACTGGGGGTGAGGGGCGGACATAAATCAGGAGTTAGGAGGAACATACACAGCCTACTATACGTAAGATAGATAATCGGCAGGGACCTATAGCACGCTGGGTTTGGGTGGACTCTGGGAGTTGGTGATGGACAGGGAGGCCTGGCGTGCTGCAGTCCATGGGGTCGCAAAGAGTTGGACACGGCTGAGCAACTGAACTGAACTGCATAGCTCAGGGAACTCTACTCAATATTCTGTGATAACCTATATGAGAAAAGAATCTGAAAAAGAATGAGTATATGTATAACTGAATCACTTTGTTGTATACCTGAAACTACCACAATATTGTAAATCAACTATACTCTAATAAATATTTTTTTAAATGAACAGTTTTATTTAAAGGCAGCTCTCCTAGGTAAACCTAAGTTTCCTGTTGGTGGTGAAATGCCACTTTCTTCTTTCCCTTTTTTTTTCCCCCCCAGGACCTGGCCCAAGTGTTAGGGATTGAACCATGAAAGAGTAAGCCATGTCCCCATCCCCATGATCTGAGAGACGTGGGCCAGGCAGATATTTAAACAGGTGCTTCACAGTTGGCTATACCCACTCTTTATTCTGGACAGCTCTATGGGCCCCAGGGCCGCCCTCACCTCGTTGACGCTGACATTGTATCCAAAGGGGCTCTCGATCACCGGAGGGTTGTCATTGATGTCTAGGATGGTCACCTGCAGGATGTGGTCCTTCTTCCGTGGAGGGGTGCCACGGTCGGACGCCACAACCTGCAAGGAAGGGGAAGACTGGAGTCAGGGTTAAGGAACATGGAGTTCGGATGGGCTGCCTGCTCAGTGGGGAGGACTGCCAGGTCAGAGAGGCTTCGACTCTCCCCAAGGTTCGCACCTTCTTCCCCATGCTGCAAACAACTGTTGCCCAATTCTTGTCTGTTTGGAGACCTGTCTTTGCAATCTGACACTGACGTGTTTAGTCTTTACCTCCCTATTCTGCCCCCGACTGTAACCTTGGGCCTACAACCAGACCCACGGCTCCCGTGTTTAGCTTCTATGCCTCTGTTCCATGCACTCAGATCTGCTCTCTGGCAAATAGAGAAAGAGCTTCAAATAATCTTTTCAGGAATGAGCGAGAATCCTCAGGCTCATAGACTGAGCCTGTCCCTAGGAGCCTTGATATTTTCTGGAGGCCTACAGTGTGCTAGTGGAGAAGGCAATGGCACCCCACTCCAGTACTCCTGCCTGGAAAATCCTACGGATGGAGGAGCCTGGTGGGCTGCAGTCCATGGGGTCGCTAAGAGTCGGACACGACTGAGCGACTTCACTTTCACCTTTCACTTTCATACACTGGAGAAGGAAATGGCAACCCACTCCAGTGTTCTTGCCTGGAGAATCCCAGGGACGGGGTAGCCTGGTGGGCTGCCGTCTATGGGGTTGCACAGAGTCGGACATGACTGAAGTGACTTAGCACAGTGTGCTAGAGCTCAGATCGCTGCAGAAGCATGGCTCTGGGGTCCCCAGAGACCCCTCAGGAAACACAGTGCATACGTGCGTGCTATGTCACTTCAGTTGTGTCTGACTCTGTGATTCTATGGACTGTAGCCCACCAGGCTCCTCCGTCCATGGGGATTTTCCAGGCAAGAGTACTGGAGTGGATTGCCATGCCCTCCTCCAGGGGATCCTCCCAACCCAGGGATCGAACCCACATCTCTTGCAACTCCTGCATCGGCAGGCGAGGTGCTTACCACTAGAGCCACCTGGGAAGCCCCAGAAAACACGGTAGCCAGAGCAGTTCAGCAGTAATGGAGGCCTTCGGGTTCCTCACCTGCATTTAGTCTCACCTCGGCAGAGGAAGTCAGGCTTTTCTGCCCATTGCATAAGAGAGGAAACTGAGGCCCAGACCCCTCGCCCCGCTCACAGTGTGCCTATGGGAGAGCCAGTGCTCTTTCAGCTGCCAGGCTTTCTCTCCCGGCTCTCACAGCAGGGACGACCACCCTTGCTGCTTCCTACTCTGGGTTCAGGGACCCCTTCCAGCACACCTTTTTCCCCAGGTCAGCCTTGCTCGTGCCCTTGGCCCTAAGGGGTGCTGCCTGCCCCACGGTACTTGGTGATGTGGGAAGCTGACCACCAGGGCGTGCTGATGGGCTGAGCACTCTTGGGATGGAAGGGGTTGCTGCCCACCTTGAGGATGTAGTGGTCCAGCTCTTCTCTGTCCAGGGGTCTGGCCACAAATACTTCGCCAACGGAGTCGTTGGTGGTGACGATCTCAAAGGCCCCGGCGATGTTACCAGAGGCCAGAGAAAAGACCACCTGTCAGGGAAGAGAGAGGGTGAGGGGGTGAGGGTGAAGAAGTGGAGAGGACGAGAAGCTGGCCAAGCCAAGCTGCGCTCCCCTGTCCACCAGGGCCCTCTGCTCAGCCTGGGCAATTGAGAAGAATGTGTTTTATGCAGAAGTGATTATATCCCTCAAAATGGGGTCCACTGAGGGGGCTCCAGGGGATGGGGAATGATGTGAGCATACTGGTCTGGGGCCAGAAAGGCAGGTGATTTCCCAAGGTGGGGGACAGGGAAGCACTGGGCCCCCTGCAAGGAGAGGCACAGCCCTGGTGTCACATGGGCGCTGTTCGGCTCTCACGATAGCCCTGATACAGGAGCTGTCCTCTTCAGCTCAGAGAGGAGGCTCAGGAGCAAGCTGCTGCTGGCAAGGCCACACGGCACACAAGTGTCCAAGAGAACAAGGGTTTGAACCCACAGGCTTCTTACTCTAGGGCCCCCAGAGGCGTCCAAGCATTAAAAAAATGGTGGAAACCTCCAACACGGCTCAATTTGTCGGACAGGTCAAAGTGGAGTGAAGACTGGCGTGCTCTGTCACCCCTCTTTCTTGAGCTTGCGGGGTGCCCAACTTGTAGCAGTGGTGGGGGGGCCGAGAAGCAGGGGGAGGAGGAGTGTGTCCTCTTGGGGCCCTGGGGCTGTGTGGGGAGGGCTGGCCCCTGGGGTGAGATGCTGTGTGGTTTGTGGATAAGGTGACCAAGGGGTCATGGAAAGGTTAAAACCCTCTGTGTTCAGCTCGCTGCAGGGGCTGAGCTATGGCCAGCCGTGGGTACCATGTCCCTAGGACCCAGGCAGGGCTGACAGCTTGCAAAGCTCTGTCTCTAGCCCTGGACATGGACCGTGGTGAGGGCAGGATCGTCCTGCTCAGGGCCCGGCAGAGCCTGGACGACCTGCTCCTGCTCAGGATGGGGACGGCTCCAGCGGCCCCTCTGGCTGAAGGGCTGTGGGAGCCCTCGCTCACAGCGCGGCCCTGGACTACTTCACTGGTACCCACCTGCCCGTTGCTGCCAGCGTCTGGATCCCGGGCCTTGACAGCGGCCACGCGCTGGCCCACGGTGCAGTCCTCAGGCACACTGATCGCTGAGTCGGAGGTGAAGTCGAACCGGGGGCTGTTGTCATTCTCATCCAGCACAGTGATGTAGACCTGGGAGTGAATGTGCCCAGAGACCTCCACCTCCTTCCCTTCTTGGGCCCCGAAGATGGGGCTCCCACTATGGGCCCAGCGGGGACCACACCTCCAATCAGTTTCCGCAGGTCAGCAAGCTTTCCAAGCCTGCCTAGGCCAACCTGACTTTACACAGAGGCCCTGAGTGCGTTTCTTCTGCGAGTCTGGTGCCAGGGGCTGGAGGGCACTCAGAAGTGGTGGGCCTGGGAGAACTGGAAGGCATAGCCCTGGCTAAAGGAAATGGAAGCTACTTAGCTCCAAAGTTGTGAGGGTGTGTCAGCTTGGCATTGGCATAGCTTCCTGTTTTTCAAAAGGAACTAAGGAATCCAGATTTTTATGTGGAATTAGGTGGTGATTAATTAAAAAAAATTTTTTTTTTTTGTGCAGCCCAGCTAAAACACATCTGGTAACCAGGTATTGCCCAAAGGCCTCTTCATTTGCACCTTTTGAGGGAAAGAAACACGGCTCAGGAGCAGGAGAGGGGACACAGGTGGCTTGGTGGTCCCAATGTGGAGAGGGAAGGGAGGGAATTTTCCACTACCAGATAAAAACAGGGGACATGTAAGTTGTATGCGAAGAGCACATTGTTTTGTGCCTGAAGCTCAGGCTTCTCCTGAAGGGTCTGAAGAGCAAGCCTGGAGAGAAGGCCCAGCTGGAGATGCAGCTTCCAGCCCACGGATAGCCACAGGCCATGCAGCCAGCCCTCAGGTTCGCTGATGAGGGGACTGAAGTTGGGGTGGGAGGGACGCAGGCTCAGGGTTTAGCAAGCCCGAGCCAGGCCTCCCCACCACCTCACTCTCCTTCCTCAGGCCTGGGGCTCCAGGCTCCCGGGTCTACTTGCTCCCTGGTGTGCTCAGGACTCCACGGGGAGCCTGTGGAAGCTCGCCGCCATGCAGAGAACGTTCCACTTCATGCCCCCTCCTTCCTTTTTTCTAAATATAAACTTATTTTAATTGGATGTTATTTTACAATATTGTATTGGTTTTGCCATACATCAACATGAATCCGCCACAGGTACACATGTGTTCCCCATCCTGAACCCCTCTCCCTCCTCCCTCCCTGTACCATCCCTCTGGGTCATCTCAGACTTCAGGCTCTGCTACAAAGCCACAGTCATCAAGACAGTATGGTACAGGCACAAAGACAGAAATATAGATCAATGGAACGAAACAGAAAGCCCAGAGATAAATCCACGCACCTATGGACACCTTATCTTTGACAAAGGAGCCAAGAATATACAATGGATTAAAGACAGTCTCTTTACCAAGTGGTGTTGGGAAAACTGGTCAACCACTTGTAAAAGAATGAAACTAGAACACTTTCTAACACCATATACAAAAATAAACTCAAAATGGATTAAAGATCTAAACGTAAGACCAGAAACTACAAAACTCCTAGAGGAGAACAGAGGCAAAACACTCTGACATACATCACAGCAGGATCCTCTATGCCCTCTCCTTCCTAATCAGGATTTCCCCCTTCTCGGTTCTAACCACACTTCCAAATTTTAGGCAGCTGTCAGAAATGTAGGGAACAAACCCAGGCTTCACAGCAGGGCCAATCCCACCTCTTACTAGCTGTGTGATATGGCAAAAGTCATTCAACTTCTCTGAGTTTCCGTCTCCTCGGATGCGGAGGTGTCCTCTGAACGAGAACACCTACAGCATCAGGATGCTAGAAGGAATAAATGAGCCAACAAAAGGGACGGTACAGCAAAAAGTGGTCCCTGCCCTGCGTCCGGCCTAAGACACTGCCTATCCATCACGAAGGTTCGTCAGGGAGTTCTGTGAGGTCCTAGAGCCCCAGTCTGCTCACCTGCGGAGCGGGCATAATAATGTCTACCACGCTGTTCTCAGGGGGAAAACAAACAAACCCCCCCACCCCAGTCTGTGTGTCTTAGCTGCTCAGTCAGGTCCGACTCTGCGACCTCGGGGACTGTGGTCTGCCAGGCTCCTCTGTCCATGGGATTTTTCCAGGCAAGAATACTGGAGTGGGTTGCCATTTCCTCCTCCAGGGGAGCTTCCTGACCCAGGGATTGGACTCACGTCTCCTGTGTCTCCTGCACCACAGACAGATTCTTTATCCTCTGGGCCATCCGGGAAGCACTCTCCCAAACTCTTCTCTCTCTGGTCAAGGTCTTGTGGGGGAATCCCCGTGTTTTCTCTCATGTCAGGGTCTCTGCACATGCCATTTCCTCCACTTGAAATGCTCTTCCTTCTCTATGCTTTCTGAGGAATCTCAGCTTGAATCACTTCCTCCAGGAAGCCTTCCTCGATTTCCCTGATATCTTATTGTCCATTCTGTTGTGGCATATATTTATCGGCGTGGTAATTTGATCAGTGTCTTTCCCCTCCTCTATTTTATGTCTGTGAAGGCAGAGGCTGTGTCTGATTTCGGCTTCCTGTTGCATATACCCTAAGCCAGCCCAGAGGCTGGCACACAGTAGGTGCTCTCTCTAGGATTACTGTTCTGGTGATGTGCTCTGGCAATGGGGAATCTGCATCAGTGAGTGAGGAGAGAGAGCAGGTACCAAAATCTACGGGAAGGAGCCATGGGTCTGTGCCCTTACCCAGGGTCTCATGGTCCAAATATCCCCATGCCTATCCCTCAAAAGCCCAAGAATATTACTCAGAGCTCCTATAGCGAGCTGTCCCCGCCCAGCCCACCCCTTCCGGCTGCCTCCCCACCCGTCTCAGGGCCACGGGGGCTGCTGGGACTGGGGAGGAGTCAGGTGTAGGTGAGCTGTGGTTTGGGGGTTCCGGCCTCACAGAGGAAATGGTGGTGCCTTTAAAAGGCCCCTCAGCCTGCCTCCACCCCGACACCTCCAAGTCTGGGGCTGACAGGGCTGCCGTATCTGGGCCAGTGGCTCTGGAAGCCTCTGAGAGGAAGCCAGGGCAGAACAAAGCGGGGTGGGTCCTGCTTCCTGGAAGACGGCAAAGGGACTAGAAATACAGGGGCCCATGCAGGAGTGTGTGCTCTGAAACGCCCTTGCCGGCGAGCACAGGAAGTGGCCGCCTGGCCCCCCGAGGGGCTTTGGCACCCTGCGGGGAATATCCCTTGACAACAGCGAAGAGGGACGACTGGGCCCGCTTTATGGGTGAAGCTGCTGGGGCTCGGTGAGGGGCCCTGTTGAACCTCCTGGAAGACCAGGGGCCTCGCTGGGAGCTGCAGGACACAGAGCCCCTACCCCCTGTCTGCCACCTGCGGGCTCTGCCCACTGGCTGCCCTCAGGGACAGGGGTAGCAGGAGCTGGGTGAGCTCCCAGTTGCTTGTAGCCTCACTCAACTCAGGCTGGCCCCGTGGATGACGGGGTCTTTTGGGTACGGCCTAGCCGCAACCAGGGCCCCTGGCATCAGCACCTCAAGGGAGCTGTGCGCAGGTCACAGCAGCTGCATTTGGCTCTTAGCCTTGACATCAGGTTGGTTTCCTCCTTGAGGCTAAGGTGAAAGGGACTCAGCAGGGGTGAAAGCATGGCTGTAACCAAGGCTAATGACCAGCTGGACACCCTACACAGTCTACAGATGGCCTCAGACCTGTCTGGCTGGAGCCCAGGCCGAATCCACAATGTTCTCCTTAACATGGCCGGAGGCCACCTCATAACCCGCCCCTGGGTCTCACCTCCTTATCCATGCCTAGCCTGACGTTGTCACCTTGCCTATCCTTCTAGGAATCTTGCCTAACATCTTCAACCACAGCAGTCACCCTCCTCCCAGTCTACAAGGTCCCTGCGTCTCTTCTGAGAGTCCTCAAGGGTAGCGACTCACACCATATGCCAACCACTGACCCTCTCGGCACTCCCCAGGCCCTGGGACTGGTGCCCTGCTTCACAAGACTACTCTAACACACTCTCTACACCAGCCCCGAGAGAGGGAAGGGGCCCCCTTACAGGCGCTGCCCCATCACCCCTCCTAGTTTACAGAGGCCTCCTATCTGCGATCTCCACTGCATGCTCTGAGGAAGGCAGGGCAGCTAGCATGGTCCCCACTTTAGACTCAACGAGAGGAAGCATGGAGAGGACGCGCAGCTAGTGCACGTCACACAGCCACTGAGGAGCAGAGCCGGGATGAGGCCGCAGTGTCCCTTCCACGGTGTGTTTCACTCACCCCATGTCAGTGCAACACCCACCCAGGCTGCCATGGGAGGTGTGACGGGACATAGAGGGCAGAGAAGATGGAGCTGGATGTGGAGTTCGTGCTTGAGAGGGGCCTGGGCTCAGGTGTGAGAGTGGATGGGCTGGGGAGGTTGGGAGGGGTCTGAGCAGGGACCAGTGGCAGGCCTGTCCACATGCCCTCTCCCCAGGAGACGTGGGAAGGCCCAGCACCTCACAGGGCCCAAGCCAGTCCTGGCCATGGACAGCCCACAGGGGAGAGCCCAGTCCACAGGTTACTCACCTTCTGTAGATGGCAGAGGTGGCAGGAGGCGGCCGAGGAGGAGAGAGAGGAAAGATGGAGGTGGTTATCAGTCCCAGCTCTTCCAGCCCCCGCTCCAGGAGCAGTGGTCTGTCGAGGACGCCACCCCTCTCCCACTGGTCTGAGGTCTCAGCCAGGAAGGTGTGGCACAGCTGGCTGCAGCACCATCCCCGGGCGACTGAAACTCTCACCCACTGCCTTCCTGCAGGTTGGGTGGCTGGCAAAGATGTGGGCTTGGGGGGCCTTGGAGCAGTGATGGACTGTACCCGTTGAGGACTCTCACCCGGGGATCCACTCACCACGGTGGAGTCCACCTTGGGGCCGCCGTCGTCTGCCACCACCGTCAAAGTGTAAAAGTCACCTTTCTCCCGATCCACCAAGCCCTTGACCGTGATCACACCCTGCAGAGAGAGGGCCAGATGGACAGTGACATCGTATTCCAAGCAGCCCTGTGTCATCCCTGGACGGTCGGCCCACTTTCCCGCCTCTACAACACTCCCTCTGCTGGTATACTTCCCCGTGAAGCTCTGTCCGCTGATACCCTACTTCTCTCTCAGTCCCACTTGGATACCACCTCTTCCACGCAGGCTTCCCACTTCCCCAGCCCGGTACGGGCGTTCTCTCATTTGGGCCCCAAAGGCGCTCCATTACCCCTTTACCATAGTTCTTTCCATATCTTTCCCTGTGGTGCTCTGATCTGCATGTTAGATTATTCCTGCTTCTGCTGCTCCTAGCCTGAGAGCTCTGTGAGGGCTGGGAAAGGTCTTGTTCATCTCTGAGCCCCCAGCATGCCCTGTGACAAGGCCCAGCACACTGCAGCAATTACTATCTTGCCTAATTTCAGAGAAGGGATTCTGACAGAAGACCCACTAAAGCCAAGTTGGAAGAGTAAGGTCTAGGCAGGAGGTAAGACATAGCTGCACTAGACACCTAGCTAAGACAAGCTATTGCAGTGATGCCCTAAATTTATATCTGAGCTTCCTAACAGCCAAGGTAAAAAGGGAAATGTGATGACTTGCACAACTTTCATTGTCTAGTTAATAGGAAGACACCAGGTTGCCTATGTATAAACTTTATCTTATCACTACATGTTAAAGGATGTTTATGACAAAGAAGAGAGTGCTGGTCATATAGAAGGAGCTCAATTAACGCTGGTTAGCTTTAAAGGAATTGCGCTCCCTGCCCTCAGAGGGAGCCCTGGCTGTGCTTGTCCCCAGCCTCCCTCACCGTGATGGCGTCTATCTTGAAGAGGGCTTTGGCCTGGGCGCTGGTGTAGGCATCAAAGCGGTAGGTGATCTGGTTGAGGTTGTCAATGGAGTAGGCCTGGACACGCACAATCTCGGTGCCCAGTGCCAGATTCTCCAAGATGGCAGCCTCATAAGAGGCATTGGAGAATTGCACAGCCTCGTCCAGCTCGTTGAGCAGAGTGATATAGACGCTGCAGAAGCCCTGGTTGAAGGGGAGTGCCTGGTCAGTGGCGGACACGTTCATCAGGTAGCTGGTCTTCGTCTCGTAGTCCAGGTAATCCACAGTGATAATAAGCCCCGTGCTCTCGTCAATCTCAAACTTCCCCTCAGCGCCCGACAGGATGCGGTAGTTCACCAGGCCTCCGTCCCCTGCAGGAGTACGTGAGAGGCTGTGCAGTCCAGGCGGGGGTGGGCTGCCTTGTGGTTTTACAAGCTGCCCCAGCACACCCACTGCTGTCCCAGAGGGACAGGGCGATGGGCCTTGGCCTGCCTACCCAGTGTGCACCACCCGCCACCTCTGTGGGTAGCATTTTCCCAAGAGAAACACAGAGGATGCGGTCACGGTCAAGGATGGCATGGCCTGGCATGCACTGTTGACTCCCCCGGGGTCTGGCCTTGAGACGAGAGGTATGCCAGTGGAGGACTCAGCTCCTGGAGTCCTAAAATTCAGGTTCAAGTACCTCCACTGGGTATTTGGACAAGGAGATGGTGGGGTAATTCGGGATCTCTTCTACAGTGGAGGCTTTGATTTAGAAAGTGTTAGATGGGGCAACATCCCCAGAGGTGGCTAAGCCTTCATTTGGTCCCTCCCGTCAATGGGTTCCAGCGCCAGAGTCACCTTTTCTTTGTTCTGCCCACTCCCTCCACCCCCAGTCCCTGTGGCCTTGGAGTACATGCTTCATCCAAGAGCTAAAGTTGGGATTCCTTAGCTGAAGTCCACATACTTCAGAGAAGATGGTTATAAAATCACTCAAGAAATCCCAGACTTCCTTGAACTTATTTGTAAAATTCTAGGTGCATTCTTTCTGGAAAGGGATCCATAGCTTTCACTAGTTTCTCAAACAGATTCCTGACCCAGAAAAGGACTTGAACCATTATCCCCCAGCAATGTCCGTGTGACCTGCACTGTATAAACCTGCCATTTAAGGGGGAGCAACCACCCAGGAGTTTTCAGGCCTATTTCTCTGCCTACTCCATCCCATGCTCCAGGAATGAGGTGGGGATGCTGACAGGGGCTGGGCTGGAAGCCACCAGAGCAGCTGACATGAAAGAAGGGCAGGATCTGGGAAACTAGAACGATAGGAAGGGGTCTCCTCTGGCTGTATCCCTGGCCTGGGGCAGAGGCCCAGATAACCAGGCCCTGTAAAGAGGGCCAGAGTGACCTGACTGCCTTTCTCCTTCACTTTGCACTGCTAACGATGGCCACTGCTGGGCTCCAGGGATGTCCACTGCCCTGTAGAACAGGACACTGGCTTCCGTTAAATGTGTGTGCGCCAGGCTCTGGGCTGTGCTGGCTGGAGGAGCAGGCCTCAGCCAGCTTTTGGACAAGAACTTCACCCCTCCCGGCCCTGCCCTAGCCAAACGTTAGCCCGGAGCTTCCAGGTCCTGGGATGACGAACCTGGACTTCCCCAGCTTGTGACCTCTCCTCTCTCTGAAACCAGGACCACTTCCCAGACTCCTTTGCTCCTGGGACTGGGAATCTGGTGGGGATCCCACCAAGACTGTCCCAGAAGTCCCTGCCCACTTGGGAGCCACTGAATGGGGGTGCGCAAGGCAACCAGAGGATGCCAGGCCCTGCGGGAGAGGGGGCCTGAGCCGGGGTGGGCCACTCTGGGGAAAGGACTCCCTGCCATCCCCCCGCCGGCCTCACCCGTGTCTCGGTCTGTGGCTCGGACAACGATGACTGACGTGCCGATGCCCGCTGTCTCGCGAAGCCCCAGGCGGCTGTACTGCTGCTGCATGAACACGGGGGCCTCGTCGTTGACATCCTCCACATACACAATCACCTGTGGGAGCCGGCCAGGGTTGAAAGGTCAGGGTAGGGGTCGGGGGAGACCAGGGCTGGGCCCACTGGAGCCTGTGTATGTGGTTTCTGTGCTCCTAGGCCAGCTATGAGCTCTCTGCAGAGAGCCTGGGTTTGTCTAGCTGGTCACTGTGTCCCCACATCTCACACAGTACCTGGCACATGGCAGCTGTTTAAATATCATTTTGTCAGAGAACAAATCTTGTCTGGCTCTTGACTCTGCTATGAAGCCTGTGGGAACCTGAGGCTAATCAGTGAAACTTGGGCTGTTCAGCTTCTCAGCTATGAGACAGTAACATCAGTTCAACAATTCACACCCTGTGCCACTCCTAGGATGGTTATGAAGACAAAATGAGCCAGAACTTTGCAAAAGTGCTTGAAAAGTTTCAAGGGACCCCATTCAAATACCAAGATACCTCTGGGAGGAAAGACATGGAAACATTTCTAAGTCGGTCAAAGCAGAGGCTGTTGGTGCTCAGACCTCCAGATTCTCACGCGCGCTCTGGTGCTCTCACCACCGGCGTGCAACACTGCAGCCCTTTGTGGGGGACTAACGCCACCCCACCAGCCCCACTCCTGCTGCCGGAGCCAGAAGACGCCCAGGGAGCCGGAGCCGCCTGGGAATTATGCCCGCTCAGGCTGAGGCCGTCCCCAGCTGCTGACTGATGGGCGGCGGCGATGACCGCCTCCAGAGCTCCCTGGGGAACTGAGTCAGTTTCCTCGCTGCCTTTCCTTCCTGGTCCATGCCCTTTCCGGCTTTTCCCGGGCACACTTCCGAAACTTCCTACTGATCACGTTCCCACGAACTCTTGTCTCAGGATTGGCTTCTGCAGACTCAGCCCAAGACGGCAGTTATCTCTGAGTTGAGGAGTTATGCACAGTTTTCATCACTGCTTATTTACATTTTCTACTTTCTCCCTATTGAACATGTATGTCTTATGTAACAGCAGCAGCAAAAAAAAACAAAAACAGAAAACAAAGTGAAAGGTGGAGAGAGATGCGACGGCCTTCGCTTTTCTTTTTGTGCACCCCTCTCCTCTCGACGCTCACAGGAGCATGTGAACATGCACAGGGGATCTGGCCCAGGCAGGGTAAGACCGGGGCTGTGTCCAGGAGGACCAGCGTGGCTGGGCGGGAGCTACAGTCAGAGGCTGGTGGTGCTCAAGGAACCACAGCGGGGCCCTCCTGCCTCTTTTCCCGGATGGGGGAACAGAGGCCCAGAGATGGGGAGGGACTTGCCCGAGGCCTCAACGTCACTGACAGCTGGGAAGAGAGTGATGGTTCTCCTGGTTCCCAGTCCAGCAGCCCTACCACTCTTTGCTCCATGCTGGGGATGAGCTGGCCCCAGAACAGGAGAGAGACCCTCCTTCCAGACTAACAGAGCCTGGGCCAGCAGGAGCTTGCCAACAGAGGAGGCAGGGAGCCGATGGGGCTGGGGCAACGATGCGCAGCGTGGAGTTCGCATGTGGTCCCCAGAGCCGGCGGCAGAGCAAGGTCCCATCTGAGAACATGCATATTTGGCTTCTGATCGATCACTGCCACTCAGAGCAGCCTCAGCTTCTCTTCCCGGGTTAGTGGGGAATAAGTTGGATGGAAATGAAGGGGCTTCTGTTGGTATCAGCAAAACCGGTGGCCTGAGTGGCAGAGAGCTATGAGGTGAGTGGGGTGGCAGAGTAGTGGGGAGGAGGCGTCTCTGGGGGTAGTTTTCTCTACTTCCCTGCTCTTGGGGCCCCTGTAGTTCTGCTAGGTCATCAAATTTTCATGTCCAGACACCCAGAACCCAATATGCAAACTAGGAGGCCTACTCCAGAGCACAGCTGCTCACAAGCCAGAACCTTCTAAGTCTGGCTTCACCAAGAACTTGGCTGGGGAGCTCCTGGGTGGGGTGGGATGGGTGGCTGTGAGGGGGAATTTGCATGGATGAATTTCAGGAACTTTTTTGCTATAAACAGAAACTACCCATCCATCTTTCGAAACTGTGAGCCTTCCCCTTCCCGAGTTGGCTTGGCCAAATGACCCTGACTCCAAGAGTCATGGGGAGAAAAAAATAGGGCTAGTCTGACAGTGCAATAAACAGAGTGAGGTAGCATGGAGCCTGGGTGTGGCCCTGCCTAAGACTGGCTGCATGCCACTCTCCTCTTGCTGGTTTCAGCCTTGTTTATAGCAGCTGAGACAGGAGGCAAAATGGTGTGTGGTTTGTGAACCTGAGAGACACAGATGTACAGGAAACAGGTTTGCCAAGTTCCTGCTGAGCAGGAGGGCTCAGTGACTTAGCTGCTGGGCTCCCCGGAGAACTAGCCCCACTTTCTGTCTAGAGCTGTGCCCTCCAGAGGGGACGAGTCAGGAGACTGCGTGTGCACATGCGCAGTAGGCATGTAAGGCCCCAAGTCCCCCTCATAGGTGCTTTCCTGGTCTCCGACCTGAAGATTGTGGATGGCCCCTCAAGCCAACTCTGCTGCTGCTGGGGAAATTAATCCAGGGCAAAGCTGGCGTCCCCATACTGTCTTCAGGAAGGTCCTGGCTTTTCTTGGGCTCAGGGGTGTGGGAGCTGTGTATGATAAGGGCCATCAAGTTCTGACCCTGTGGGCAAGCAACCAAATCCCCCGCTTAAGAATGACTCTTGGGCATAAGGCAGCGGTGGTTTCTGTGCTCTGGAACCTTCTGTGAGGCAGTGGAATACAGCGATTAAGAGAATAGATCTGAGCTGACTGCCTGGGTGTGAAGCCTGGCTCTTTCTACCCTTACTGCTGTGTGACCCTAAACACATTGGCCTAGCCCTCCTTGCCTCAATCTCTTCATCTATAAAATGGGTATAATCACAATGCCTACATCAGAGGGTTGTTATGAGGCTTAAATGAGCTCAAGCACAGGAGGCACTTAGAAAAGCGCCTGGCCCAGAGAAAGGGTGCTTAATGTTCTGCAGGATTCATGCAGAGAGGCACAAACAGAGCGTGGCTGAGCAGGTGTGGCTCTGGGAGTCTCACCCTGCACCAATGGGCGTAGCCTGGCTTTGTTTTGGTTTACACTGTACCTGGGGTGCTGCATACTGTTTTGTTAGAAAGGTTTGCAGCTGCAATGCTGAGGCAGTGACAGGAGCAGACCCTGGAGAGAGGTGCCCACCTGCTCCTGGGAGGGAGGTGAGTGGGGGTGGGGCAGGAGGGCTGTGGTTACGCAGCTTGAGGTCCAGGTGCCAAGCCACACTGACATCGGTCACCCTGTGGCCTGAAGCTGGCCCCACTGAGGGCATGCTCTGAAGTGGGTGGGTTACTTATTCACGTGCTGATTCAGTATCTCATAGTCATGAAGGTGAGCGTGGCTGTGTGGGGCTGATTCGGTGCACATTTAGGTAACTGTGACCCTCAGTCACCAGGACCCTGGAATCATTCTAAACAGCCCCAAGGTATGAAACGCTGAGGGATCCAAGCCCCTTGGCCACCTCCATCAGGGCAGACCGTGCTCAGAGCAGCAGCCGTAAGCACCCAGGGCTCCCTCACCATCTCTTCCTGGGGCAGAGCTGCGGGGCAGCAGCAGAAGAGGGGCCAAGGCTGAGTCACACGCTCCCCAGCACCCTCCTTTGTGATGGGGACCTGAGGCAGGCTTCTGATCATTGTTTCCAGCCTGAGGGGAATAGCGGGGTGGAGATGGGGCCGATGAGAGGAGCTGATTCTGCCCCACTCAGTTCTGGGCAGAAGTCCCTGCTGGCTCCCCACCCCAGCTTTCCCCATCTTCCTCCCACGCTTCACCTCTAAGGTCTGACTCACTTTCCACCTGGTTAAGGGGAAGGGGCGGTGAGTTGCTGGGTGTGCAGTGGGGTAGGGTGGGGGTGACCGTGTAGGTCATCTCCTTTATCTCTGTCATCCCCTCGTTACTGGGCAGGAGAGAACACCTGGCCCAGCCAGTGGAATATCTGGGTGCATGTTCTGACCATTCAGGAAGATTAGGGTTGATCTGATTTTAGTTGCAGAGGGGAGAGGCCTGAGGGGAGTGAGGTGGGCAGAGAAGACGACATCTGATGGGGCAGCTGGAGTGCTGACTGAATATTTGGCAGACACTTTCAATGGAAAGAACACTGAACTTGGACTCAGAAGACATGGACTCAAGTCCTGGTTTGATCACAAGTGGCTCCTCCGTGCCTCAGTTTCCTCATTTGTAAAATGAAGTTGGTAACATCTATAGCCCCAAGATCCCATGTGTGAGTCCCTTGGCCCGCACTAGAGAGCTGTGTGGATACAGGGGTTAGTGTAGTAAGGATACCTCATCCTTTAGGACAGGCATCAGCATCACTGACCCCTTTCCACATTTGGAAAAACTCGGGCTTGGAACAAAATGACACATCCAAGATCCCAGGTGGGTCTGAGCCCAAGGCGCCCCTACTGAGCACAGGTGTTATTCAGCACCCAGATGAGCGATGCCCCCCACCCCACCCTGGGCCCCAGCTGCTGGCCATCTCTGGTCCACCTGAGGCTCTGGCTCAGCCCTGACAGCAGTGCTGAACAGAACACAGGGCTTCACGACATGCTACCCCATGTGCAAGCCCCCCAGCCCCAGAGCGCCCTTGGCCTCACCCTGACGGAGCTCCGCATGGGGCCCAGATCATGGTTGTAGGCTTCCACTATCAGAACGTGTGACGAGTTCCGCTCCCGGTCCAGGGGCCGAGGCCCTCGCATGAGAAGCCCATTGCTGACGTGGATCCGGAAGTTGTTGCCCTGATTACCTGTGTGGAGGGACAGAGGATATGCATGCGCTCTGCCCTGGAGTAGGATGCTTACAGGATCATGGTTATGGAGGGGAAGATGGGGGGCCCAGACCCCCAGAAGGCAGACTCTTCTCAGAGGTCTCAGGCACTTGGCCGAAGCCTGAAGTGGTATGGAAGCCTTGCCTCACACTGCCCTAGCCTAGCAGGATTTGAGGGAGGGGATAGACGCTCATTCTGTGCCCCCCTTATGGAAAGCCTAGCGGTCCCGAGACCTCCACACCCGGCAGTGTCAGCAGATTCACTATTTCAGAGGACACTGGGGCATTACAAAGAATGGAACACAAATCCAACTCTCTGTGAGAGGTTTAGTGAGGAAGCACCCACTCCCCCACCTTGTGGACTCTCATTTTCCTTTGGGATCCAGCCACCTCTACTCATAGGGGTGAGCTCACCCGATTCCAGAAGCAAGATCAGCACATTGCAGTCTCGGGTCGTAGTGACTGGTTCAGGCATGGTCCCGGGATTCTAGCTGGCCCGGTGAGACTCAGCCTTGGGAGGGTGCTGGGGTGGGGGTGGGGGGCTGTCCCAGTGTCCAAGGCCACAGTGACTAGTTCAGGCAGGGGCACGTGATACACACTGGGCCAGTGACACTCAGTGTCTTGGGAGCTCGCTGCTCTGGTCTTTGAGGTCCCCGAACTCAGCATAGCGGTCAGATGCATCCTCACCGAAAACATGGCCAACTTGGTGCGAATGATTTGAGAACATTCCTCCCGCTGACCTGTCTCCCAGACCCTTGGCAGCCTAGGGAAGCTCTGCTACCCTGGGGCAGGAACCACCGCCCCCCTGCCACCCTAGGGCAGCCTACTCACCGTGAAGGATGCGGTACCACACACGCCCAAACTCGCCCTCATCTGCATCTGTGGCTTTTAGCTGAGGGAGAATGAGACACGTGGTTACTCCTCGAATTCCACCCATAGGCAGAGAAGGTATTAGTGGAGTCCCTCCCCTTTCCTTACACCACCCCACGCCTGTCCTGCCCAAACCCAGCTTCCCATGAAGCTGGGGGTGTAGAAGAGGAGAGGGACACGTTTTTCTCATCCCCTGTGAGGACACCTGTCTGTTGATGGCCCCGGGCTGCCCTAGCCGCGGCAGGAGACCGGCCAGCTCTTTCTCCTGACACTCCTCCAGGCTCCTGGTGAGCACGGGCGAGGAGGAGCACCACGGCTCTCTGGATCCAGGCTTGGCTGGCTCAGCTTGGCCCTCCACAGTTCCCTCCTTCAGCCTTCTGAGAGTCCAGGAGACTCATCTGGGGCAGGTGGGGTGCACAGCTGCTCCCTGCCCACACTTCCTTGGTCTGAAGCTATTCTGGCTCTCAGCCTGGCACTGTACATACTACAACTCCCAGAAAGTATACTGTACACTAAAACAGCCACATTGTGGAACCCAGAAACCCCACTTGCCAAAGGAATGGCTCCATGTCCATTCACACACACAATCATTCCAGTGTAGTTCCAGCCCACCCCAGCTTGCTAGGTTGCACCTCAGGCTTATGCCCTGTTGCCAGTGGGACTTGGGGGTGCTCTTCTCGTTCTGAGAATGCCCAGTGCTTAGCCCTTCTGACAAAGCATGTGACCCCGAGGCTGCTGGCAGAGCCACAGATGGCCCTGAGGTCTGTCCCATCAAACCTCCTCTACCCACTCCACACTGGAAAGAAGCAGAGACTACCCCTGCAAAGTGATGCAGACAGAGGCCTGGGCTTGCGTGGCTGGGCAGGCTCCCACCGGGCCACCTTACGTGCGACTTGCTGTGTCATGCCCGGGACCTTCGCCCTTTCCCTGGATCTGCCCTCTTGTCCTCAGCAATCACGTCAACCCTGTGCTGTGTGTCTAAGGGTTTTGAAGAGCATGTTGATGGTTCAGAGGAGGAAGTCTGTTGGTGTGAAAGGAACAGCGGGTTTGGGTCAGGCAGACCCAAGCACAAGCCCTGGCTTTGCCACTTACTGGCTATGTGGCCATGAATACAATAACCTCACTGAGCCTCAGTAGGTACAGTGATAATCAACCTTGTGAAGTTGATGGGCAAATTAGATATAATTGCTGCAAAGCATCTGGTCTGGTGCCAAGATAGATGCTGAAAGCTGGATGTTATGAGACATGCCACCTTTTCCTGAAAGGTCCTCTTGATCCTCTTGATTTACACTGGGGTTGGGATGGCTGTGTTGCCCCTTGCTGTGGAGTTCTTCCCTCCCCTGAGAAGACTTAAGAGCTAGAAGGTGGGGGGATTGTAGCGGGGAACTTCGACAGCCTGGCTCTGAAAGGGATCAGGACAGGAAGAGGGCTGAGCTGTCCAGGGGACACCCTTGGGTGGGTGTTGCTGTCCGTGGTGGGACTTCCCGGATGCCTCCCTTTCCTGGCAGCCTGTGCCACCTGGGGAGTTTTGCCTCCAGCCATTTAAGAAAAATGGAGGCCACAGGTGGTGTGTGCTGTCAGCATGGGAAGAGAAAGTGAATGAGGTTCACCGAAGGGCAAGGTGTAAGTACAGGCATCCAGCAGGCCCACTGAGCACTGGGGACATCTTTAGGCTGATGTGGCTCAGGGTGCCAGATGCCGGTGCCACGCCTGCCCAGCCTTTTCAGGAAAAGCACCAAGACCTCACCACTAGCTCGGGGCGGGGGGACCCTGGCCAGGCTGCACCTCTTCAGATCTCAGTTTCATCATCTGGAAGACAGGCTGGATGAGACGACCCCTCAGTCACCTAACGGACTCTCATAATCCTGCCCACTTGGGACTATGCAGAGGATGCTTCTCTGTTGTCAAGGGCAACTGTTAGTCGCTGAGTCGTGTCCGACCCTTTGTGACTCCATGGACTGCAGCCCACCAGGCTCCTCTGCACATGGAACGACCCCTCAGTCACCTAACGGACTCTCATAATCCTGCCCACTTGGGACTATGCAGAGGATGCTTCTCTGTTGTCAAGGGCAACTGTTAGTCGCTGAGTCGTGTCCGACCCTTTGTGACTCCATGGACTGCAGCCCACCAGGCTCCTCTGCACATGGGACTCCCAGGCAAGGATGCTGGAGTGGGTGGCCACTCCCTTCTCCAGGGGAGCTTCCTGACCCAGGGACCAAACTCAGGTCTCCTTCATTGGCAGGCACATGCTTTACCATCTGAGCTACTTGTCAAAAAAACAGGCTCCCCAAAAAGCAGGTGGACCCTAGGCTCAGGCTTTGGGCAGAGCCACAACTCCCCCTATCTGGGAGCTTGGGGGTCCTTGATGGGAAAAGCTGCTGAAGACTTGGGCTTCTAAGCAGGCTGGTTGCCAGGGAAGTGCTGGCTTCCAGGAGGAAAGGAGGCGGGGGGTGGGGT
>SJYX01010262.1:175583-273916 GCA_006410675.1 Oreotragus oreotragus
CCCACAGGCAGAGTCTCGGTATGACCGAAAGCCCTCCCTCCTCCCTAGTGTTGGTGCTAGAACTTGACTAAGTTAGACTAGGCTTGACTTAGGAAAAGGAGAGAAGTCTGTTATCCTCTAGGTCATGAAAGTCTCAAAGGTCAAAGAGAAACAAATGATTATTTCTTATGAAACCCCCTTCTGGATTTCCTGTCCTGTGTTTGTAGAAATCAAAGATCACAAATATTGGCCTGCAAGCTGTATGTAGCCTCCTAATGTATTTTGTATGGCCCATTCGTAGTATTTTAAATATTTGAAAATTCATTTGGATTAAAAAAAAAAATCAAGTTTGTTTGGCCTTTGCAGTGTCTTTTTTGCCTCCCTGTCTCTCCAGAGGGGATTCAACCAGATTTGAATTAGTTGGCGACACTTCAACATCAGGGAAGTTTGCCTTAAAGAAAGTCCAGATTTCTGGCTTCTCTTGGGAATCTGGAAGAGGGATCACAGTGGCCTGCCTTCTGGGATTCTGTCAGCTTGGCTGAGGCCCCTCTGTCCCCACTCTTCAGGTAGACCTGCCCACCTGTCCTGCTGGTAACATGCTATGTACTAGCTGGTCTCTAACTATGTCAATTTGCAACTAAGAGCTCAGTTTGATTTGCCAGCTATAAGGAATCTGCCGCCACTGCCCTCCCCCCCCTTCAACCACTGGGATGATCCTAAGTGGTAATGGATGACTATGCCTGGGGGTTTCAAGCCCCACCTTGTTAAGTGGGCTGCTCTCTGGGGGTTCTTTGCCACTTGTTCTCAGGAAGCCCTGGGAGAGGGCTGGGAGCCAGCAGGGTGGCAATGCCACAGTCCAGGGGTCGGGAACCCTGGTTCTGGCTTTAGCTTGGCCACCGGCTCACAGTGTGGCCTTGGGCTTGGCTAGCCCTTATTTGGGCCTCAGTTTCCTCACTTGTCTCTGGAGCAGGCTGGACTTCTTCGGGAAGCACCAACAGGAATTCTCCTGGGGGTCAGGTGGGTGACATAGGTGTGTTGGGGGCCAGAGGGCAGGGAGTGCAGTGAGCTGGGGGCCAGCACCCTGTCTAAATTGGGCAGCTGCTGTTCAGCCCCAGCCCCTGGGGGCCGGCAGCAATGGACCCCATGTTGCTATTGCTAAAATTCTGAAATTTCAAGAGAAGCCAGGTGTTCAGATATTTAAGTGAAACCTCGTTTTTTTTTTTTTTTTTTTTTTAAAACATTTACAATTAAGTTTATAAAAGCACTGTAAGAACTCGACCAGTCTGTAGCCTTGGTGGCAGATAACTGCTAGGATCCTTGCCCTCTGCAGCTGTAACTGATGGTTTGTTCCTGGTCACAGAGTGAGTTAGGGACGGGATTGGTCTTAGATTCCNAAAACATTTACAATTAAGTTTATAAAAGCACTGTAAGAACTCGACCAGTCTGTAGCCTTGGTGGCAGATAACTGCTAGGATCCTTGCCCTCTGCAGCTGTAACTGATGGTTTGTTCCTGGTCACAGAGTGAGTTAGGGACGGGATTGGTCTTAGATTCCAAGACTCTGTTGTGATTCATGAGAATTGACTTTAAAATGCCAGAAGGCATTACTCCTCCTGCCTCCTCTGTGACACGTAGGCAGGGACTGTAGCAGATGGAGGGCCTGAGTTCAGGCCCAGCTCCATCACTCTCCCACTGCATGACTTTAGACTTGTTACCTCTCCCAGGCTCACGGTTCTAACCTGGAAAATGACTGCAGTCTTATCTGCAGCTAGTCTGGCAGTGCCCAGCAGCCACCAAAGCCCCACCCCTCCAGTCCTGAGTCCAGCTCACCTGCTCCTGCCCCATTCCTGTTGCAGGAACCATGAACACAGAGAGCCCCAGCCCCCTCGCCGTCCTCACAACTCCAGCCACTCCGCGGAGGCTCTCAGAGGCCGCTGACCCCATCCCCGTGCTCATTGCCCTGGCCTGCATCTTCCTTCTGCTGGCCACCTGTCTGCTGTTCATGACCCTCTGCAAGCCCCGGGCACTGGACCCGAGCCGCCGCCGGGCCCGCGAGTGCATGCCCCACCACCCGGGGAGCCCCAGNTAGGTTGAATGGTGGCACCCGAAAGATACACCTATTGCAACTTCCTGGGAACCTGTACATGTAACCTTACAGGGAGAAAGTGACTTTGAAGATGTAATTAAGGATCCTGAGAGGAGGTATCCTGGATTATCTAGGTGGGCTGTAAATCCCATGACAAGGGTCCTTACAACAGAAAGGCATGGGGGTGGGAAAGCGCAGATTTGACACAGAGAGGAGAAGGCCATGGGAAGTTGGAGGTGGAGACCAGAGTGCTGCAGCCTCAAGCCAAGGGACACTTGGAGCCACCAGAAACCGGAAGAGGCAGGGAAGGACCCTCCCCTAGAACCTTCAGAGGGAATGCAGTCCTGCTGACACCCNGTGGGAAAGCGCAGATTTGACACAGAGAGGAGAAGGCCATGGGAAGTTGGAGGTGGAGACCAGAGTGCTGCAGCCTCAAGCCAAGGGACACTTGGAGCCACCAGAAACCGGAAGAGGCAGGGAAGGACCCTCCCCTAGAACCTTCAGAGGGAATGCAGTCCTGCTGACACCCTAATTTTGAACTTCTGGCCCCCGGAGCCGTGAGAAAATAAATTTGTTCCTTAAGCCACCAACAGTGTGATCATGTGCTTCAACAGCCCTGGGAATCAGCTACAGGGACTGAGATGACAAACTCCACTGCTGTTGGGGCCAGGAGGGTAAGGCCCATGGCGCACACCCGGGCATGTCTGCCTCCGGGGCAGCCGTCCTCTGCTCTTGTCCACACTGGACAGGTGGAATGAGGCCCAGGGACACCAGATGTTCTGATTCCTCAAGAGAAAGCAAACATCTGAGCTTTTGACTAAAATCTCCTGATTTTTAAGTGTGCAAAACTATCTATCATTTCTTATGAAACATGGGATGGGTCAAACACGCCTGCGGGATGGGTCAAACACGCCTGCGGGACGGACTGGGCCTCTGCATTCAGCGATGTGGGCTCTGCCTAATTTTTAAGCCTTAAGTATTCAGGGATTCTGCCCCCTCAGTTTCTGGAAGGACCCTCCCAGGGCTGGGTCATCCTTCTTGTGCCCAATGCTGCATGTCCAGGCAAGGTCGGTCACCCCAGGGAGGAGTACNCATTCAGCGATGTGGGCTCTGCCTGATTTTTAAGCCTTAAGTATTCAGGGATTCTGCCCCCTCAGTTCCTGGAAGGACCCTCCCAGGGCTGGGTCATCCTTCTTGTGCCCAATGCTGCATGTCCAGGCAAGGTCGGTCACCCCAGGGAGGAGTACGGGTAGCTGGTATTGGCTGAGGACCAGGGGTGACTCTGTCCTTCTTCCCAAGCCAGCTGCCCACCTGCTGGGGTCAGTGAGTTATCCTGAGGTAGGTCACTTTGTCCTCCTGAGCTCCTCTCCAGGACCAACCTCTCACTGTCCGGGAGTACTGCTTACTTGCCCCGTCTGGGGACAGTGTGAGCTAGCAGGCTCCATAGACGGCCCCAGCCTCTCCTAGACAGTGCTTCACGCAAAGGCTGAACCAAGGGCAGGTGATGGGCCTCCAGAGAGTGGTGTGGCCACTCCAGGATGGGAGGAGAACAGGGCAGGGGGAAGATACACGGGGGAGATGCTGGGGAGCGACTGCAGGCTGGCTAGAGTGAGGCACACAGAGCTCACTGCCTTTCACCCTGAGATCACTGCAAACACTGAACAGGGCGTTCCTGTGAGGACCAGGGGCATCTGGGGGACACAGGCCTCATCACACCCTTCTTGCCATCCGGTGTCCTCAAGAGCTCCTTGCTGCCTGGAAACCAAAGACCAAACTTCCAGCTAAACATTTAGGCCTCCACAAGAGGCCCTACCTGATCACAGGCCCCCCACCAAGGGACACCCAGACACAGAGCTCTCTCCCATCTTCCGATTCAGGCCTGAAATGCCCTCCCTGCTTCTCCACATATGGAAACCCAACGTGGGCCCCAAGGTGGTGGGCAGCACGTCTTGTTTCCATCAGCACTATCCTGCTCTCTTAGGCGAGTCTGTGCCCTGAAGGTCCCTCTGAGAAACGTCCCTTCCCGGCTCTGAGGCCTGGGCTTCCAAGTAGGTCTGACAGCTCCCCCAGCGACAGGGACAGACCCATCTAACTAGCACATCACATCCCCTCTTGGCTGTAATGAGGGTTCAGAGACAGGTGCTGGGACAGATGGAACTAATCAGAGCTCATCTGAGGGTTTCTGCTGGGGAAGCTGGGAAAGGTTCAAATGCCAGTTCCCTGCTGCTCAGGGTACTCAGACTAAGGCTGGGACTGCAGCAAGAATCTGTCACCAAGTGAGCCACAGGATGGAGCTCATACACAGGGTGCAGAGGCAGCCAGCGCAGGGAGACTGAGGCCTGTGGCATCGTCTGAGCCCCAGAGACAGTCAGCACTTAAAGCTCCATCTCCCTGTGGACCAGCGTGGTTTTGTGAACCCATCCTGCTGAAGCTGGTTTATTTTAAAAATAAATTAATAAGCACTAATAATAAATAAAATAAATAATAAATAAAATAAATTAATTAGCACTAATAGTCCTAATTAATCCAAAGGCACTCGCAGAGGCAACTTCCTTCAAGCAGCCCGTCTTGATCACCCGCCTCTGCACGTTTCCACCACCCTTGGTGCTTGTACTCTTGGGCCATCCCTTCACCCTCTTCTGCTCTGTTCTGGTTTTGCAGTGATTTATCTACGTGCTGGTCTCCTGTCTGGCCCCCACGTAGCCCCCGCCACACCACCTTAGCATCACTAATAGTCCTAATTAATCCAAAGGCACTCGCAGAGGCAACTTCCTTCAAGCAGCCCGTCTTGATCACCCGCCTCTGCACGTTTCCACCACCCTTGGTGCTTGTACTCTTGGGCCATCCCTTCACCCTCTTCTGCTCTGTTCTGGTTTTGCAGTGATTTATCTACGTGCTGGTCTCCTGTCTGGCCCCCACGTAGCCCCCGCCACACCACCTTAGCATCTTGCACACAGCACCATGCGCCGAGCCTCACGGCTGGCAAGGGGATGCTACTGTACTGAGGGTCTGGTTGCCCTTTTTCCATTGTCACCAGGGCACAGCCTTTGCCTCAAGGCCAGCTCCTGGGAGGGCACCCACGCAAACTCGGTGGGTGGGCTGGTGCTCACCGATGGCCTCCAGAACGAGCGTGTATGTGGCCGTGGTCTCCCGGTCCAGGCTCACCACTGTTCTCACTGTGGCATCGCGGTAGCCAACGCTGAACTTCCCATCCACGTTTCCACCTGCGGGCGAGAGAGAAGGAGGCGCTGCTCAGGAACCAGGGAAAGGGTGGTGGCACCCAGCTCGGCTTCTGAGCCAGGATACCCAGGGCTGGTCCAGGGCTGAAAGGCGGTGTTGTCCACTCAGCACTACCAGGGAGGGGAGGTCCTAGGGGGCTCTGATGAGGGCGTGGGCTTGCCTGTGTGGGCTTGGGTGAAGGGTCGGATGCCTGAAATCCTGAGTCTAACATTGGTAGAACACCTACTGTGTGCCAGGTGCTGCATCTCATTAGTGCTGGCGCCACTCACAGAGCAGGAAAGTGGTCCTTTAGTGAGGTTATGGCGTATAGTCACCTATTCGGGGTGTAGGACTCTAACCGGAAAGTCTGGTTCCTGAACCCTGAGGGCTGAGGAATGTGGAAGAACTGCCCTGCTCTCTTCCACGCACCCTGGCACCTCTCAGGTGTGCCATGGACTGAAGAAGGCTGGTAGACTGCTCTGATCCAGGAATGGCGGACACATAGCATGTCTGCCACCACCTACCAAGAGTAGTGCCATTGCAGACATCACTAATCGATCACAGCTCACTTTCTCCTGTGGAGCCAGGATGTGGCCTCATAACATTTCTCCACAGCTCTCTAAGTGGTAGCCACTTGACACTTTTAAGCTAAAATCATTTCCCTCAGAGATATCTAACTGATGAAAACTCTCATCATGAGTGAAAGGCGCCCTGGGAAGGGCTAGGCCACATTCCTCTAGCCACTGCTTTGTTGGCTAGAGATGTGGGGTGGAGTTGGGGGCAGGGCTTCTCCCCAGGAGTCACTGGCTCCACCACCCTCTAGAATAAACCTCAGGAAGACTTCCCCCATCATCCAATAGGTACAGAAGGCATGCCCCTCCACCCCCACCCCCCCAACCAAGAGAGCCAGACCAGAGGGACCCAGGTGCAAACCCTTTGGGAAAAGTCAAGAGCAAATCTTTGAGGCCCCAGCAGGGGCAAAAGGCTGATGGCCAGGGCAGGTCCTATCCCTTCTTCCGCTCTTCCCACGCCCACTCCAGGCTGGCCGCTCATCTGAGGGGCAGGGAGGCAGGGCCACACCTGTTATGAAGTAGCTGAGCTCAGCATTGAGGCCCACGTCGTTGTCAGTGCAGTTCAGCCAGACCACCCGGAACTCCCGTGGCACGTCCTCCGACACGGAGACATTGTACACGGCAGGGAAGAAGGTGGGCGTCTCGTCATTCACATCCAGCACTGGGGGCAGAGTCGGCACTCAGGGCTAGGCCTGGCTTCCACCCTAAACTACCAGCTCCAAAGGCAGCAGTTCATGCCACAGGGCAACAGGAAACACATTTCCTAGGAGTCAACACCTGCTGGCCATGGGCCGAGGGCCCCCATGGCTGCTGGGGCCAGGACAGAGCTGAACAGAGATTCTGCCCCTCATGCCGTTGAAACCCCAGAGTCTCTCTCCAATATGTGTCTAACAACGACAATGATGACTGTGATGACAGTCATCACGTTCCTCTGCTCTCCACAGGTGCCAGGCCCAGGCTAAGTGCTTCCTGTACAGGACCACAGGGGCCCCTCATGTCATCCTCACTAGGTACCCATCATTTGGCACACTATATAGATGAGGAAGCTCAGAGGAACTGAATGACCTGTCCAAAGTCACACAGTGAGAGAATGGTGGGTGGGGGTCTTGGGGAGGCCTGTCCCCAGTTTATCCCAGGGAAAGTAGCTGGCTTTGAGAACTAGCCCCGAGTCTAATTTCCCTTACAGATTTGTTTTGCAGCTCTGCACATCAGGCCCCCATTCCTTTGGCAGATGACCTAGGATGACCTTCATAGTGAAATGAGCCCCACCCTGCTTCGGCTCCTCTCTGCAATAACACCAGGAGAAACCATCAGCTCATCAGATGACATGGTTTCTGCTGAGTCTTGGAAAAAGAAAATCTGGGGTCCTCTTTGAGAGGGCTGGACATCTGCCCTGTCAATCATAGGCACAGACATGGGTCATCAAACTGGCACGAGGAACCCCCCAGCCTTGGATCAACAAGAGAGCAGATGTTCAGCTCTCTCTAGCCTCCATCATCTTGGGTCATGATTAAGGGAGGTGAACGTTTGTTCCAGGCCAACTACTACCCACTCCCCATCCCACGGAGGCCAGCAGGAGCCAGGACGGCACCAGGCCTATCGGAGAGAACAGCCCATCTCCTGCCTGTTACATTCTGAACTAATTTCCCTGGGATTACTCCTGGCCTCCTGGCAAGAGTTCATGTCCACGTCCAAGTTTTGTCCTAGAAGTTAAAGACACAGGCCGAGTAGGTGAGAAATAGTAACCCTCCTCAGCCTGGCCCTGCCTTGCTGGAGGGTGGAGACAGTGGGAGTTATCGAGAGGGCCCCAGGGGGTGAGAAATCTTAGGGAGTCTGGGAATCCCAGCTGCCCTCTTCCCAGATGAGGCCCTTCCACAGCAATTTCAGGCGTTCCCTGAATACAGGAAGGGAAGCTTCCCTTTACATCTCTTAACAGGAAGTCTATTCTTCCAAAGACGGACAAAGAGCTCTGAACCTCCCTGCCTGCTCATAACCCTGAGGGTGCCACCCCCTGCTCAAACCCTCTCTGATGCTGCTGGAATCAAATTGGGGGACCTGAGCGGTGTGTCCAGGTCACTGCTCCTGGGCTCTGGGACCCTGAAGTCAGTGACCAGGTAGAGAGAAGGCCCTACTGGCATGTTTGAACTGGTGGAGACATGAAGGGCTATGTCGAACGGCTCCAGTTGAAGAGGATGCCCACTGGCAAGGCAGTCTGCACTGCCTGGACAGTGGACAGCAGTGATGGGCATGGGCCCCCAGCCAGCTTGGCATTGCCCCGGGGCCCCTGCCATGCACTCAGCACAGCAGGAGGCACCCCGCGCCCTCACCTCGAATGGTGAGTGTGCTGGTGGAGCTCTTGGTGGGTGTGCCCGCATCGCTGGCCACCACGCGCAGCTGGTACTCGGCGATGCGCTCGCGGTCCATCTCGGCGGTGGTGACCACCACGCCGCTGCTGCTGTTGATGACAAAGTCCATGCGGGGCATGCCCACCTGCACGCGGTAGGACACCAGCCCATTCAGGCCCTCATCCAGGTCGATGGCTGCCACCTAAGGGGGAGGGGGAGCTGGAGTGAGGTCTGGGGACACCGGTACTGATGCACACTCCCCAAGAAGTGCCCCCTCCTTCCCGATGACACGGCCGCTGCCCCGGAGCCTCAGGCCAGGCCGCTACCCAGAGTGCGGCCTCCCAGATGCTCTCAGGGGGTCAGCATGTCTGAGCTGAAAGGTATACAGATGCAACAAGTGGGGCTGGGGGTGGGAGAGGTGGGAAAGGGGCTTTCCAGAATAAGTGTCCAGGTCTACAGCCTTCTCCCTTCAAAACCCTGCTCTCCTCAGTAGGAAGCTCTTCCAGACTCACTCCAGCAGGCCCAGGACCCTCTCCAAGCTCAGGGGTCTCCCTCACCCCTGACTCTCACACTGCTGGCTAGGAGCAGTTGCTAAACAGCTCAGACCCCTTCAACGATGTGGAACTCAACTACACAAAATGCTTGATAAAAAGGATTCCCTCCCATGGTCTGTTCTATTTGTAAGACAACAAAAATGAGATGATGCAGCTGGTTTTTAAAAGTCATTTGAGGATTTGATTAAATCCTGGCCCTTTGAGGACACATGTAGGCCAACTTTCTCTCAGTCCTTAGGCTGCTCACAACTGTTACCGTTTGCACCTCCAGTGCTGATGAGTGAGATCCTGACTCAAGACTCTGACATGTTGAAAGTTTTACAGAAAAAGATTCAAGACATTTGAGGAAAAATGTGAAAAACAGTTAAAATGAGAGCTTTGGATCTAACCAAGACTCTCAGGATTGAGGGGATTTCCCAGGTGGTGCTAGTGGTAAGGAACTCATCTGCCAATGCAGGAGACTTAAGAAACGTGGGTTCGATCCCTGGGTGAGGAAGATCCCCTGGAGAAGGAAATGGCAACCCACTCCAGTATTCCTGCCTGAGAAATCCCATGGACAGAGGAGCCTGTGGGCTACAGTCTATAGGGGAGCACAGAGTTGGGCATGACTGAGGTGACTTAGCACAGCACGGCCTGGCTCAAGATTGAAAGTCAATGTTAGTGTCATCTGGCCTAATTTACATCCAACAAGCCGGACAAGAAGAGAGTATCCAGACTCGGACTGAATGGTTTCCTCACTGGGGGACTCGCTACTTCTAATTTATCTGCACAGCTCTAATCCCTGGGGAAAGTTCTTCTGCACATTCAGCAGAAATCATTATTAGCTGAGGTTGTAGAGGGGACCTGGGGAACTGCACAGCTCAAGTTGGAGCCCTCTTTCTGGAGAAGGCAATGGCCGCCCACTCCAGTACTCTTGCCTGGAAAATCCCATGGACAGAGGACCGGGCAGGCTGCAGTCCACGGGGCCGCAGGGAGTCAGACACGACTCAGCGACTTCACTTTCCTTTTCTGAATCTAAAGACAGCTTCCCAGTTACACACTCCCAGTTCCTCCAACCATCTTCACGTGACTCTTGAGCCAGCTCCTCCATAAACTCAGAGGCTGTGCTGTTGGGCGTTTCCTCCCTCTCTTGTCTGTGAGTCTAGAGGAGAACCTGTCTGGAGGCTCCCCCTCCTATCTGCGGGGTACTCCTCCTCAGGGAGTGGCTGCAGTTTCCTGGATTGCAGCGCCCCCTGCTGGGGGTTCGGGAGAACGTTCTGTTGGAGAGAGAGAATGCTCCCTGGAGCCTTAATCTCCTTTTATAGATGAAGAAACTGAAGCACAGTGGGCCTTCAGGGCATGGCCCACTTCAGGTGAACCGTTCTGGCGTCTTGACAAACAGCCCTGTCTTCTTTGAATGGGGTCAGGCTAACCCCTTGCTATGGGATCCCGCTGTCTCTCATGTTGAAACCCTCGTGACAGACACACATGTCGTAAGTACATCATTTGATGTGTATTTCCTGCAGTCCAAATGCCAGCTTGCTTACACATATGTCTGATTGGATCTCCACAACATGGCCAGCCAGGTACTATTCTGATCCCCACTTCACAGGCCCAGAGTGGTTAAACAGGGTGCTCCAAGTCACCCAGCACATCAGTGGTAGATTTGGGAAGCTTACTCCAAAGCCCACTCTTAACTTTGAGGGCCTTTCAGTGTTTCTAAACAGCCCCATTAGGGCATCACCTCCTCTGAACCTGCACCTTCGGGCCCTCCCTCCCCGAACAGAAGGGTGATGAAGCAGGAGGCAGAAGGCCCAGGCTCATCTCTTCTCAGCCACAGGGACTTGGGCAAGTCTCTTTATGTCTCCTGAAAAGCGGAGGGATCCCACCCACCGTGTGCGGCTGCCTTGGGGCTTACAGGAGAGGGGGCTGCCCATGGAAACAGAATATCTGGGCTACACTCGTCTGACCTTCTTTGTGTTCTAGAACCACCTATAGGCATGAAGTGTTGAGAGTCTCGGGCTAGACCATCACAGTCAGGCCCTGAGAAAGCCATTTGGCTTCCCAGAATTCTGTCTCTGCCTTCCTCCCTTTGCCTTTATCCATCTCCTTGGGTGCTTTCCTTCAAGACCAAACTCAAGCCCCTTCTCCTCCAGGGAGCCTTCCATTTCCATCTCTCAGAGCACTGGCTCTCCAAACCTGGAGTGGATTGTGTCTGTCTCAGCTGCCCCTGACCCGTGCAAAGTGCCCATCGCGACCTGGGCATGCACAGCACCCACTGCTCCCTGGCTGGCAGGTTGGTATGAAGTGAGGAGATGACAGAGAGCAGGATCTCGGGCCACGAAAGAGAAACTCACCTGGTAGACAGAGACCCCTGCAGGGGTACCTTCAAGCACCTCGGCCACAAAAGGCAGGTTCTGAAAGGTGGGGTCATTGTCATTGAGGTCCAAGAGATTCACAAAGACTGTGGCACTGCTGGTGGCTTTCAGAGGGGGTGTGCCACCTAGGGGGACCACGGAGAGGAGGTGGGAGAGGGGTACAGGAGAAAAAGGGGGAGGGAGAAAGGTGATTCAGAGGCCTTCCAGTCCAGTGGCCCCTCCAGGAGGCAGCCTGGGCCTTGCACCTCCGCCCCTCTCTGCCCCCTAAGGGTGCTCTGGTGGTACAACTGGGAGGTGGGTGTCACTCCGCTCTTGATGGTGAAGTTACAGCCCCCCTGGGTAGGCCCCAGGACGGCCAGAGGACATGCACTGGGGGAGGTCCCCAAGGTCAGGGGCCACAGCCCAGGCGTGAGGGGAACGTACAGTCCGTGACAGAGACGATGATTTTGCGCATCAGCTCTGCCTCGTGGGGGTCAGGATTCTCCCGGTCCAGCATGACGTGGGTGGTGCGGATCTTGCCTGTGCTGCTGTTGAGGCTGTAGAACTTGTTGGGTGGCTGGATGCTATACACCAGGGTGCCGTTCTCCCCCACGTCTGGGTCCACGGCCACCACCTGCCGGGGGGGAACTGGCGCTTCAGCTGAGCCCAGCCCAGGAAGGTTTCTCTGTGGCCTGGGCTGCCTGCCCCGCTGTCTGAGCTCCCATGCTGGGCGCCCCACTGCCTGGGCACAGGAGGCATTCTGGCTCAGACTCGGGCACTGGGTCTCCCTCCTGGCTTCAGCAGGGGGTCTCTGGGAGTTGGGAGGCAGGAGGTTCAGAAGGTGAACCACAGTGGGAATCCGGGGCTCCTTGGCTTCTCTACCCACTCAGCTTTGGTCTTAGGTAGGTTCCTTCCCCCACCTAAGCCGCGGTTTCTGAACTGTAACAGTGATACCTAGTACCCACCAGCCTGTAGGGGCTCCCTGAACCTCACAGGCCTTCTCCACCTACTGTGTCAGCAGTCTGAGGAGGAGGACACCTAGCAGAAAGCCCTCTTTACAGACGAGGCCCGACGAGTCTCCCTAAGTCTCCCTGCCCGGAAGTGGCTCTAGATCCCTCCAGCAGGCAACACTGCCAGTGCCCCTCCTTCCAGACAAGTGGGGTTAACGTGTTCATGGGCTTCTGGCGGAGCAGGGAGTCCCTGTAGCTACGACCATGGAATTCTTCAGGGTGGGGGCTAGGGAGGGCTGGGGAGTCCAAACCCTTGGCTGATCTTTTGAAAGGATCTGAAGCTCCGGATTTGGGGATCTGGCTCCTTCATCATCAAACCCTTCCTTCCTTCCTTTGGGGCTTTAGATTGTGAGGCAGTTTGAAAACAGTTCGGCCTCTGTGACACCAAGAATGACGACATGGGAAAGGAGCCGTGGACAAGCCCCCTGGTTTGAAGAGTGGGTCTCAGTAAGTCGGGGCCAGTCATGGGGCTGGGGCCGGGGTGGGGCTGGGAGAGGGAGAGGGGTGAGTTCCCCTGGAGCGGGGGATGCCATATCCGAGAAGGGGGAGGTCTTAGGACAGGGGCCGCAGACACTATGGCCCCTTTAACCTTCCAGCCCCACTGTGGTATCCCACTTGTAAGCCCCACTCCATGAAGGGATCAACCTCAATGCTGACCTAATCCAGGGCAACCAACCCTGTAGCCCATTCTCTCCCAGGTCCCTACGCCCACCAGTCTCTGCTCATAGGGAACTCCTCTACCATCTACCTCCCATGGGGGAAAGCAGAGCTCAGAGAGGCCTGGGCCAGACTCAGTATCACACAGCACCAGCCGTGGAGCTGACCCAGCTGCCTCCCTAGAGGCCTCCTAGGGTCCCAGGACAGCAGTGGCACCCACCCGTCAGCTCACCCCAACCCTGTGCTGCGGGGCCCACAGCAGCACCCAGGATGGACAAGATCAACGGGGTGTGACTGCAGTCCCAGGGGCTGCATCAGGACGGTGTCATTCTTAACTCCAGGACACTCGGGGATGACAGCCTGGCCTTGTCAGCTCCTTCATCTTACTTGATGTGGGGCCTTTTGTGCTTTGGCAGCAGAATCTGTCCCTCCTTTGGCTTAAACCCCAGACGGAGGCATCTCAGGGGCCATTAGACCAGAACAGACAGATGGATTGTCCTGCCGAGGGCGCCCGTCTGCCCATAGGCCCCAGGAAGGCAGGGAGAGGGGCCAGTGTTGGCTCTGACTCCAAACCAGCCAGGTCTTTTTTCACTTCAGAGAGTGGGACATGGCGCTACTCCCACCCCACCTGCTCAGCCTATGTCCTCCCTTCCCAGCCTTGGTGTAACCAGGGGGCAGGGAGGTGGCCTCAGCCTTCCAGGCCTGAGGAGTCCTCACTGTGCTGTGGGCATGGGGCTAAGTTTCCCCAGGCTCTATAATGGGGGCCCAATCACTGCTGTATTGACAGCAAGAGCTCTGTCCCCTAGGCTCTCCTGTTATCATTTTGGCCAGGCAGTCAGCCCACTGATAGAGGAGACCAGAAAGCCTTATGCTTCTACAATGCTTCTCTCAAGGTAGAGGATGGAGACAGCTTTTATTCCCATTTTTCTAGATGGGTAAACTGAGGCACAGAGTAGCTGAACCACCCTTTCTAGGACAGGCACACTAGCCTGTTGGTCAGTGTGCTTATATACCTTCTCCTATCCCCAAGTGCTAGAGAAGGGGAATCTTGGGCAGCTGCTTCCAAACGACCATGGTTAGGGGTGGGTCCTGACTTCTGGCCCTGTGGCCCACTCCTGGGTGGCAGGATGGTGTAGGGGCATAGGAGAAGCAGTGGGCTGGGACCCCTCCTGTGAGCTCCCTGCTAGGCGATTGTGTAGAATCTCACCACTTTCCCCTCATTTATTTCCCATTTCACGCCCGTCATTTTTCTCCTGGCCTGACGGGGAATAATTCTCTCCCTCTCCCCTCTCCTTTATTTTGCTGGAGGGCTTTGAAAGGCTCTAAATCAATGCCCATCAGCCAGGTCCTTGAAGGAGGCTGCAGAAGCGGGAGGGAGAGTTGGGCCAAAATCTTACTTGCAAACAGAACAGCCGCTCTGCAAGCTCATGCACACACAGGGGTAGTGCACATATAGTGCACATGGGCACAGAGACACGCGCCTGGCCAGCTCCCAGTGCAAGGGAACACGACACACGCCCGTCTGCACACAGCTCTGAAGGAAAAACCCTGGAATCACCCTGCACTTCAGGCTTTAGAAGCTGTGGCCAGGGCCCCCTCTAGAGGGGCCCTGGGGAAAGTCCCAGGCCACATGCCCCCATCTCCCTCTGACAAGGAAGACTTGACCCCACCTGTTGGAGGGGGGTGCTAGGGAGGATGGGGAAGAAAGTTGAACAAGTCCATCGACAGCTCTCATTCACAAATACTGAACCCTTATAATGTGCCAGGCACTGCGCCAGGTGCTGGGGCTCGACCGTGAACAAGACAGGTTTGACTCCAGCAGGGGAGGCAGCTGACGGTGGCAATAGCTCTCATCTGCTGACCATTCACTGTGTGCCAGTGTCCTTTGTGTGTCTGGACTCATTAAATATGACCACAACCTTATCAAGTGGAGACTTTATCCCCATTTTCTACTTAGGAAGATTGGAGCACAGAGAGGTTAAGTAACTTGCCCAAGGTCACACAGCTGGTAAGTGGTATGGCTGGGGTTAGAGGCCAGATCTTTTGGTAGCAGAAAAGGCTTCTCACTTAATCACTGAGCTACACTGCCTCTTAATAAGCAAACAACCTAAACACAGATTGTGGAGTCAGCTCTGAAAGAAATGGAGTGTAGAGAGGTGGCATTTTAAGCTGGGACAGCGGGAGGAGAAGGAGCCAGCCATGGGAAGAGTTGGGATGTGGGGGAGGGGTGGAGTAGAGGAAGGAGAAGGTATCCTGTGGGGCTGGAAGAGCTTGTGCAGAGGCTCCAAGGTGGGAAAGAATTCAGCAGGTTCAGGAAACTGAAAGTCCTGCATGTGTTGGGGGTGTGTGGTGGGTGTGCAAAGGCGGGTGGGAGCCAGAAGGTGGGCTAGTTTCTTTTCCATTGAAATATCACCTCCTCCTGATGTCACCTCCTCTGGGTGAGCTGTTCCCTCCTTAGAGACCACTTTTCTCGAACCCCAGCCACAGATTCTAACTCACTCAGGGCCATTATGAGACTGTAGAAGTTCCCAGGGGGCCCCCTAGAAGGTATTACAATTTATTCACCTATACACACATACACATATTTCACGGCTATAAAATCTGAAAGAAGTTTTATGACTATTCCTTTTGAAATTATTTTGCTATAACAAGCTCAATTAATGTGTGGGCTTCTTGATTTCTGACATCCTGACAAATCATCACATTAAAAAAAAATTCTCCAGAATTCTAGAAAATCAAGCCTACAACTTGTCCTTAAATGCAATGAAATTTTTATACACCTTAAATATTGTAATTTCTAAAGTTGTCACAACATATGTGGCAGATGTTTAATATAACAAGCTTTAATTCTGTCTCTGTTCTTTTTGAAATTCTGAGTAACCTTTTTTTTTGGTGGGGGGGGGGTGGGTCTCAAACACTACCACGAGTCACTGAAAAGCTGAGGTGCCCCGAACCCGTGGCTGTGGGCAGCCATGTCTACTTAGCACTGAGGGGTGGACTTACATGTCCTTCTCCCCGGAGTTAAAGTGGGGCAGATCTTCTGGGCCAGGTAGGTCCAGTAAGGAAGGATGCTGGCTTTTACACAGGGTGAGATGGGAACTAGGGGTGAGTTTCAGCCTCAGAGTGACACGCAGCTCCCTGAAGGCAGAGAGGAAATGCTGCACCCTGATCTCCTGAGCCTGCCAGGTCTGGCATACAGTAGGTGGTTACTGAAGGCTTGCGGGTGTTTCCTGGAGAGTGAGATAACACGGGGCAGCAGGCCCCTGGCCCACTGTCCATACCTGCCCACGGCACAGAGGATGCGAGGAAAGGCTGGAGACCCAGAGAAGGCTACGGGGGCTGATCTGGGAAACGCCTAAAGCCAAGAAAGTACACTCCCAGCCCAGCGGACCTGCTCTCTGGGCAGCAGGCCGAATACTGCCCCACACGTTCTCTCCCCAGTTTCCTCTGGGAGGAATTTCCCAGACAGGTAAAGCAAAGGTAAGAGTTGCCCAGACGGGTGTTCAGAGGTGGGTATCCTGCCCCAGCATTTTGGAGTCTAGCCTGGGTTATTCTGGTCTAGAGTCCTAGTGTCCATGAGGTGGCAGCAGAGCGTGCCCATTGGAACTGGGAGTGGTTGCCAAGTCTGGCTTTGAGCTGGAAGGACTCCCCAACCTGGGACTTTGAGAAAACAGATTCCAGATTCTGCACCCTGCCGGAACCCCTGGGAGGGGATCCCGCCCCGAGTTGAGAGTCAGTCGTATCATTAACAGGCAGAAAGGAAGACAGGACAGGTGTGACGGCCAACCCCTCTCCCTCTTTCCCTCTCTGTCCTTCCTTCCAGGTTGACATCTTCCTCCACCGAGACCTGGCAGACCTTGTCACTACTGCCTGTGGCTGAGGAGGGTAGGGGTGGGGAGGTTGGGCATCACCAGTCCGAGGTTGCCTGCCCTCAGGGTGGGGCAGCCTTCCTGAAGAACTGGATATGAAAGTTTACCATCCCTTCTCCCATCCCACCCGAGTTCTCCAGTTTTTCAGGACCTGGGCCACCTGTCAGAGCGCCCCTGAGCCAGCAGAGGGGCAGAGGTCAGGCAGTTTCACAGTCAGACCCTGGTTGGAGTCCTGACATGATCTCTTACTATCTCATTAGCTCCGTGATCTTGGGCAAGTCCCTCAAACACTAAGTCTCCATTCCCTCTATTGTACAGTGGAAGCAAGGAATCCATCTGCCATGATGTGGGATCCCCATGAAGATGAGAGAATCCGTGAGACATACCTAGCACAGCAGCTGGCATGTCCCAGGCATTCAATAAATGGGGACTTTCCTACTGGTTCAGTTGGTAAAGAATCTGCCTGCAATGCAGGAGACCCAGGTTCGATCCCTGGGTGAGGAAGATCCCCTGGAGAANGAGAGAATCCGTGAGACATACCTAGCACAGCAGCTGGCATGTCCCAGGCATTCAATAAATGGGGACTTTCCTACTGGTTCAGTTGGTAAAGAATCTGCCTGCAATGCAGGAGACCCAGGTTCGATCCCTGGGTGAGGAAGATCCCCTGGAGAAGGAAATGGCAACCCACTCCACTGTTCTTGCCTGGAGAATCTCATGGACAGAGAAGCTTGGTGGGCTACAGTCCACAGGGTTGCAGAGTCTGACACGACTGAGCGTCTGAGCATGTGATCCGTCAGGTTTGTGTCATCACAGGGGGCTTGTGTCCTGGGGCTGGACACTGGGGCAGGAGGCTCTCTGAATGAGGCCAAATGGGGTACGAGCATGAGGGGGGAAGAAAGCCTCATAAACGTGAACCCCAGCACATAGAGAGTGGGATGCTTGACCCCGGCTTTGCTCAGCTTCCTCAGGACACTGCTCTCCTTTCTGGACGCCCTGAGGTTTCTTGGTTGCGTCTCTCACTCCCTATCCTGAGCCATATCCCCACACGCAGCACAGCTAGGAGCCTGTGCAAACCTGCAACATCTCACGCCAGGAAGTCCCTGGGTGAGCTCTGAGCCTCCTGCTGGGGCAGCCCTGGGCTTGCGATCCAGACTGATGGCTGCAGTGCAGAACTGAGGAAGAAGGAAGGCGATGGGGGAAGGGCTGAAGCTTGGGCGATTTGAAGGGGGGTTACCGAGGGGGCGGCCAGAGCCCTGGGCCCCCAGGGTAAGGGTGACCCGATCTGAACCAGCCCTAGCCCCTCTGGCACTGTCCTTGGGCTGCCAGTGCTCCTTTGGACAAAGTCTGGAGCCTGCTGTCTCCAAGCACTGTGGGAGGGCTTTCCCCCAATCCTGGCTATCTCTCACCATGCAAGAGAACATCTGGAACTCTGCTCTGAGAGCTGACTCGGAAACAGCTCCACACTGGCTGGCCCACAGGGCTC
The DNA here is from genome assembly GCA_006410675.1 of Oreotragus oreotragus. Classification (NCBI taxonomy): domain Eukaryota; kingdom Metazoa; phylum Chordata; class Mammalia; order Artiodactyla; family Bovidae; genus Oreotragus; species Oreotragus oreotragus. The sequence goes on from SJYX01010262.1 coordinate 193,692, forward strand.
ACGTGGGAGAGGCAGACACTCTTTGAATAGCCACCTGGAAGCTCTGCTCCCCCCAACCACTTACCGTGGTCACGTCAGAGTCTGGAGGGGTCATCTCCACCAGGTTGATGTAGTAGGGAGCGTCTTTCCAGGTGGGGTGGTTGTCATTGATGTCCAGGAGGGTGATGTTCACCTGTGAAGCCACAGGGGCGCTGTGGGATGCACCTAGCTGAGCTGTGCAAGGACAGTGCCCGTGCTGGGGACTCACTCAGATGCCTGTGGGCACCTTGGCACTAATTCCAGCAGCTCCACCCACTTTGGGGGCCTCAGGATTGATCCTGGGCTTTCAAGAACAGGAGGGGGCCTAGACCTTTTGTGGAGCTTAGGTGCTGTCCCATTAGGAGACAGAGGAATGGATGAAATGATCCCTGAAATGGTCCCTGTGACCTGGGACGCATTCTGTCCACCCAGAGTCTTGGCTGAAGGTGACTGACAGGGTGTGGGAGGTTTGCGGTGGGACATCTGATAGGATCCACAGAGCTTCCCCTTTTAGTCTCAGCTACAAGCCAAGCAATTTCTCTGCTCACCTGCCACCCAGGTAAATTATTTATAGAATTCTGAGTCCTATTAGCAGGGGCCTCTCATGACTGAATAGAGCACTGGGGATTTTTCTGCCAAGTGGCTGGCCAGGTGACAGCACCCCCAGCTCCTCTGGCTGGGTAAGAATGGGGGCAGCTGCTGTGGATGGGATGATGGCTGAGGAGACAGGGCTCCAGATGGATTGCAAGAAAGAAAACGAGGATAAGGAGGGGAGCGCCTGGAGTGGCCTATCAGCTGCTCTTCCTGCCCCACAGCATGAATGTCTCACCCCACCCTCCTCTGCAGCAATTGCAGCAAAGAGCTCAGTCAGGACTCTCTAATGGCTCTCCTTTAGCTTCTCCTCTGAGGCAGCAAGGCCTTGGGTGGGGCTCTGGGCTTCAAGGGTCCTACCTGCTCATGGGAGGGAAACTGGGACATCATTTCTCAGCACGGCAAGGTAGGGGTGGGTGGTGACAGTCCCCAGGAACCCTCAGGGCCCTGCCTCCTGTTCTGAGCCACTCTTCCTGGCAGTCCTTTCCCCTGTTTCTTGGCAGGTACCAGGGCAGGGAGGGAGTTATGGGGCTCATGCCTTCTGCCCAGCTGGTCTTTGGGGGCAGGAGAGAGTATTTGCTCTTCCCAAGCACCCGCATGTCTTTCTTCCCCTAGCTGCAAAGGCCCCATGGCTGACCTTGGCTGACAAGGAAATGGTACCTGCCACCTTCCACGCCCACAAGTTCTCACAGTGCTTCGGGACACAAGTGTCCAGGGGCCTAAGTGGAACAGCTGAAGATGAGCTGGAGGTGGCAGCCTGTCTGCTAAGTGGGGAGCCGGGGCAGGGGCTGGCTGAATGCTCACAGTGGCGATGCCGGTTTTCTGGTTGTGGCCCACGCCCCCGTCCACTGCTCGGACGATGAGGATGTACTCAGACTTGGTCTCACGGTCAAGCAGGGAGGTGGTGGTGATTTCACCTGCAACGAGAGAAGGGTGCGTGAGAGATGGTTTGGGTGGGCCAGGGAGGGAATGGGGAAGGAGGGAGAGCGCACAGTGTGGGAGAGATGCTTGCAAGATCAAGTGACCTGTGTGAACGGGGGTGGTGAGATGATGCTCACAGTGCACAGCAGCCATGACTTGGGAACCTGAATCTCAGAGCTGGGCAACATAACCCCAGGAGGAGGAGGCACTTTCAGATGTGGGAAATCAAGACAGATTATGGGACTAGGGGCTGGAAAACAGGGCAGGGGCGTCATTTGGACTCAAGCTCAGTCACAAAATACCTCTCACTTTGGCTGTGGACATTACCTCACTGGCTTTATCACCTGGAACTAGTTACCTAAATCCCCTGTGCTTCAGTTTCTCCATCTGGTTAAAAAGGAACAATAATAGGGCCCATCTCATAGGGTTGACATGGGATTACTTTGGTTCTAACCTTAGAGAGGCATCTGGCACTGTTTACTCATTTGGTTATGGAAATACAAAAACAGGACTGAAACACGGCGAGTGCTTCATGCATGTTCCAATGCGTGGCTCATTCTGGACAGCTCAACCTATCGTGGGTTAAGATTTAATATTAATGGCTATAAAATAGTTTCCTTAACTACCTTGTATAATGCTTTGAATTCTTTGGTGTATAAATAAGTTATTCTATTAAATATAAACATTTAAAATAGACTATAATCTTTGTTGGGTCAGACATATCCCCTGGAGAAGGAAATGGCAACCCACTCCAGTATTCTTGCCTGGGAAATCCCATGGACAGAGGAGNCCTTGTATAATGCTTTGAATTCTTTGGTGTATAAATAAGTTATTCTATTAAATATAAACATTTAAAATAGACTATAATCTTTGTTGGGTCAGACATATCCCCTGGAGAAGGAAATGGCAACCCACTCCAGTATTCTTGCCTGGGAAATCCCATGGACAGAGGAGCCTGGCGGGCTACAGCCCATGGGGTCGCAAAAGAGTCGGACACGACTGAGTGATTAAACCACCACCACGTAACCTTTGTCGATCTGTTTTTGGCTTTTCTCTGTGTTTTGGTGTAACTAAGATATGGAAGTCGTTTGGTAGTGGTGTTACAGTAAATGCTTGACAACTGGATCCCCAAAGGGAAAAAAGGGCATCTGCTGATTTCCCTAGTTATAAGTATTCCCACCAGGGCCCATTTGAAGCTACCCACTCGGTAGCACTGAACTTGGAGTTGGGAAGAGATGTACATAACTGGTTCTCATGAGCAGGCATGAGGCAGCACAAGCCAGCTTCAGTACAGTCTGGCAACCGGCCACCTACCATCTCAAGAGGGCCACTGCAAAGAGCTGGCGCTCTGAGGACAGTGAAGTCCAGCTGTGACTTCTGATGACTGTCCTTTCCAGGAGCTTAGCCTAGGAAAGTTAATTAATTTCTTTGCGCCTCAGTTTTTTCATCTGAAAGAGATTAGTATGCTTTCAAATCAGAGCTTTGTGAGGATTAAATAACTATAGGTGAAGTTTCCAACATTCAGAAAATGCTCATTTTCTTCCAAGGGACTGTGAGGGTCCTCCAAGGGCATGGACCGTGTGCTGTCCGCATTGGCTGAGCTGTGCGACCTGGGGCAGGTTACTTAATTTCTCTGTGCTTGGTTTATTCTACCATAATATAAGGGAGCTGGGCCAGTGGTCCCCAGGACTCTCCCACTCTCATATTTCCCCTTCCTGCCATGATAAGGAAGCTGAGGTTGGGGGCCAGGGCACTGAAGGTGCTAAGGCCAGGAACAAAAGCCTGGCAGTCGTTTGCCTGCCAAGCCACACTCCGTGCTGGGGTGGTGTCAATTAATTGGCAGGGTGAGGAAGAAATTAATCTCTAAAAAGTTTTAAACATGAACTTGTCGGCATGATAGATGGCTCCTCCTGTCTGGGAAATTAGATCCAATTAAGGCCACCTTTGTGGAGTGGGCCTGGCTAATTTGACCAAGGCGCTCAGAGGAAAACGCTTCCACCTTTGCAGCTGAAAGAGCCATGTTAAGGCAGCAAGAAAACGTCCAAGTCATTATTAAAGGCCCCAGGGTAGAGATGGAGTCTCTGATTGGGGAGGCAGGGTAGGTGCTGAAAGGTCAGTGTGCCCGCCACTGTATCTGGGGGCGGCACACAGCCTACATGGCTTTAGAGAACAGAGTGCTGAGAGTTTGGGCTCTCGAGTCAGAAGTTCAGGCTCTGTGAATCCTTAGTCCAGTGATTTAACCTCTCCTCTGCCTCAATTTCCTTGTAAGGAAAACGGAGATGATGTGAAGGTGAGACCCACCTCAGAGTGGTGTTGGTGTTGGTCAGAGCGCTTAGAACAGTGCTGAGTGCCTGGCTAATAGTCCTTAATGACAGTCCTCTGAGCTCCCCAGAAACACAGACTTCCTGAGGGCAGAGGCTCCTGAGAGGTCAGAGGGAGGCACCGGCTTTGTCCGAGGTGGAACAGGAGGCGCAGGCTGGCCCTGGATGTGTTAAGTCTTTGTACACCAGCCATCTGCTCCCCGAGCTTCCAGGAAAGCGGAGTGAGAGAGACTGAGGGCAGGCTTGGAGCATGGAGGCACAGATAACAGGAAGACTAGATGCCCTGCTGGGCCGCTGACCGCCCATGGCAAGGACAGCCAGGGTCCATCAAAGGTTCCTCTTCCCTTCCCAGGCCAGAGTGATGGCTGGAGAGGAGCTGCCAGGCCAGGGTATGCTGTCCCCAAGCCTTCCTTGCATTTGGCACGGCCACTGCCTGGTTCTGGCCAACGGGATGTGGGCCCCAGTGATGTCTGTTACCTCCAGGTCTGACCCATAAGCATCTCCTTGCACAATATCCCACATTCCCTTTTCCTTTCTGCAGCGACCCTGGAGCCACAACATGGAAGGAGTGTGGGTCCCCGAGTCACCATGTGGGAAGACTGTCCACCAAACTCAGCACTGGACTGCTGTGTGAGTTAGAAGTTCTACTGTGTTAAGCCACTGAGGTTTCAGGGTTGGCCTGTTCAGCATCTACAAGTTCCCTTAATACACAAAGGAGAACTTGGGAGTGGGGAGCCTTGCACGCCCACTGAGCTGACTTGGAGCCCCATGAGGGTGAGCCATGTCTCATCCCACTCTCTTTCCCCAGCACCCAGCACAGCACCTGGTGGAGAGCAGGCCCCCACTGACAGCTGAGTCAAAGTATGAATGAATGTTCAGAGGCCTCTCCTTCCTTTCCAGCTTTTGACTTAGAAGTCTGGGGAATCTTGCTGCTTTTTTCTGCCCTGCTTCCCTCCCAGCCTCGAGGAGGACAGAAAGCTGGAGGGAGGCATATGGAGAAATGAAGAAGGAGAGTTATACGGGCTGAGCAGGGAGCTGAGGATGGGGGCCCCAGGGTGAAAAGACCAAAGAAAATAATGCTAACAACCTAACTTAGTCAGTACCTACTGTGTGCCAGGGGCAATTCCAAGTTCTCTATAGTGACTCCTGTTCTCACACAACAGCCCTAGTATGTATACCCTCTGTAGGTGGGGAAACTGAGGCACATTTCATGTTAGGAAGAGGAGCCAGGATTTGAGAATGAGGTCAGCCACTGAGACCCATAGGCTTGAAGAAAGATGTCCTTGAAGAGCAGTGATTTAGCCAGATAATTGTGAAATGGAACATATTTAAACCTAACATGACTCTTCACACTGAAAGACATTCTTTGGTGAATAAATTCACATTGTAATTTTTTTTAAGATCAGTAATCTCACTCGGATATTTTAGGGATAAGGCCAAGTGCTCCAAGCTGGTGTGCTCAGGAGACTCTGGTCCAGAGGACGGTCTCCAGGCTGGGTATGGAGCATCTGCTGAAGGTGCAGAGGGTCAGGGCTCACCTGAGCGGGCATTGATCCGGAACTGGGAAGAGCCCTCCAAGGAGTAGATGATGGACTCCTGGCCGTATTCCCGGGAGCGGTCCAGGTCTGTGGCATTCAGGAACAGCACCGTGGCTCCTTCCGGGAGACAAAAGGAGTGGAGTCTGTCCACCCTGGGCTCACAGCCCCAGGCTCTGGGAGCAGGACAGGGCATAGGAAATGGAGGAGACCTCAGAGGGCAGGAGGTCTGCCCCAGGGGCCATCTGGGGATGAGAGTGGGCTCCACCACCTGCTCCTGTGGCCCAGATTCCTGGGCTGTGTGGGAACAAGGCTCCATGGGAGGGAGTGGAGCCTGGGAGGGGTCAGGCCCACTCCCTTCCTCCCCTATCTCAGTCCTGGTCCAGCCCCAGAGCACACCATGCCCCACCCCACCCCTCCCTGACGCCACCGCAGTAAATGAGCTCAGAATGGCCAGCTTCGACTTTGACTCAAAAAGAAATGAAGCTCCATATTAAATTATTCTACATTTACTGTATTCAATTTTGGTCTTATTTTATCTTGCTCACAAGGAGAATTTGTAAAGGGTTTTTGTTTTCTCTTTACTGCCCAGTTAAGGCCCTCACTTTCATCTCTGTGAAACCCTGAGTCAGGGGTTCAGCCTTTCCAGTGGCCTGTCCAGACTCTGAGGGCAGTCTTTCCTACAGCCATGCCCCCCAGGGCTTCCGGCTCCCTCCTTCCAGCTCTGGCAGGGTGGTGAGAAGGGTCAGTGTGTGGCCTTCTAGAGTCACCATGCCCTGGCTGGAATCTGGTGGGACCTCTGGCAAATGTCTTACTTTGTCTGAGCCTTAGCTTCTTCCTCTGTAAAATGGGTATAACTATAAAGCCTGACTTATGGGATGGCTGGTGAGGATCCCATGGGATAAAACAGGTGAGACACAGGTCTGACCCATGTCAGACCATGGTATCTATCACGCCGGTGAATCAACAGTTCCTGGGGGTGTGAGGGCCGGGCAAGGGGCTGTGGACAGTCAGGTCTTTCTGGGTTTCTGGGTCCCTCTGAGGAGCCGTGGGCCTCTGACCTGACTCCTAGTCCTGTCCTGACAGGAGGACAGGCACCTCTGCCCTGATACACTCCTTTATCCCAGCATACTCAACGTGGAAGAGGATGAGGTGCAGGATGAAGGCCTCTCCTTGTCAGAGTCTCTGGGGACAGAGGGGAGTGCGAGGGGCTGCTTCAACAGTGGTGCCTGAGACTGGCACGCGGCAGGGCGGGCTGGGCCCAGCTTGGGCCCTGTCCAGCAAATCATCAGACACCAGGTGGGTACCTTCAGAAGGTCTCTTCAGAAGGCCGGCAGTGCTAGGGAAGGTTGCCTCTGGCTCCAGCTGCTCCCTGACTCCTCTGCTATCTCTGACTCAAGGTATCCCTGACTCCTACAACCGTCCCTACTCCAGCTGTCAGATTCCAGCTGCCCCCTGGCTCCTCCGGGTGACCCTGACCCCTCCAGCTGCTGTAGCAATTCCTGACCTGAGTCTTCCCCACGGAACATCCACTCGGGGTGTAAGGGTAAAGCTTCTGGCCTGCTCTGAGGACAACTCAGGTGCGGAGCTGTGGCTCTGGGGTCTTCAAGGCAGGCCCTGGCACTTGAGATGCGGCCCAGGGAGGAGCCTCCCATTCTCTCCTCACCTAGGAACACTATCCTCCAGGGCGACCCCCTCAGCCATCACGGGCCCTGGGACTGGCCTCATGCCCCATAAACCTGGAACTTTCAGGGCACTCTTGTTTACCTGAGGTTGCTGAATTAACCCTCAGCCATTATTCTCTTCCCTGAAAGAAAACTAGCTACAGGAGGTGTAGGGACCAAGCATCTGGCAGTGTCTGCACACAGTCGGCGCTCTGGAAGAAACTGCTGGCTGGTGGACAACCGCACACCTCCAGAGGTTCCACTTGTGGGAACGCAGGGAGGGCAGGGGGCTCTGGCGTGTGTGCAAGGCCAGGCCTGCACCCTGAATGCCGGGGCTGCTGGCATCCCCGACCCGGGCCATACCTGCCATGATGTTCTCCACCACAGACACAAAGTAGGCAGGCTTGCTGAAGGTGGGGGGGTTGTCGTTCTCATCCTGGAAAGAAAACGGACAGGCTTCAGGAACCAGGGAGGCAGTCTGGATTGGTCACTGCAGGGAGGCTGGACACGGCTGGCACCGAGGAACTCTGCTGACCTCAGTGCGTCACGGAGCCAGGTAGGGTGTCACGAGGCAGTCAGGTGACCCTCCAGCTGGGCTCCAGTTCACAGTGGCAGGACAGGCCTCGGAGAAACGTGTGGGAGTCGAGAACGGACGGTGACGGCCGGAGCGGTGGACAATGAGGCGCCAGCTGGGACTGCCCGTAACTCCCAGTTCACCTAGCTCTCCTGTCGGTCTCCCAGCTGAACTCCAAGTTCACTCCAGTTCTCTCAACCTCAGCTCATCAGCCCTGCACTTGGACCTTCCCATCCAGCTCCACCAAGATGCTAGCAGAAGGTTCCAGGAACCCTCCTATCAACGTTCGCCCTCTTAGAAATGAAGGGAGAAAGGAGTATCTCAACCCAGAAGAACTGAAGTATGCAATGGTAGGCAGGGGGCTCCCAGAGTTGGAATTCCAGACCCTTCTGCACACGCGTAATAACAGCAGCACCTCCACCTGCTGAGCACACTCGGTCCAGAGCCCCCAGCTCCGGTCCAAGAGCAATCCCTCCTCAGGCCCAGAAGGCGGTGCTAAGTCAGTGGGCTGACCCGGCAGTGCGGGGCCCGGGCCCCAGCCTCTGCCTCCTCCTGCTCCCAGTTCCTCCACAGTCGGCAGGCTTCCCTACCCTTGAAGACTCTGGCCCTCAGTGCCCACCAGCCACTTTTGCAATCACCCAGCAAGAGTTCCTCCCCGTTTCTTCTTGGAGGAAGCCTCGCTGGCCCACATGGCTTGGTGCCTTCTCCCCCCTCCCCAAGAGCCCAGCATGGAGCTTGGGGGCAGACGGGTGGCAGCCCCCGGGAAGTCTGTAGGATTTGGCTCTCAGTGAGGCAGACTCCCGGGGCCCACTTCTCCCCTGGACTGGGAGCCCTCTGGCGGCAAGGCTCCTCTAGTGAGTCACTCTGCTGGAGTCACTCACTCCTGGCTGAGCAAACAGGAAGGAGGAGGTGGCCTGGACACAACATTAGGAATCAACTATTTGATAAGACAAATTTAAAAAATAAATTAGAAAGGAAGGAGACAGCCCGATATCTGGCTGTCCATCCCTTGGGACTTCAGAGGCTCCCATCATGCTGGGACTCTGGTGCCCAGAGTGTAGCGCTCTTGTTCCCCAATCTGGCCCCTGGCTCTGGACCACACACTGGTTCCCGCTGAGCTGTCCCTCTTCCCAGCCTCAGAAAACTGGCAGTGTGAGGCCCCACCTGATGTCTGATGCCCAGCAGCACGCCTGGTCATCCCTGGTGTGGGCACGAGTGCCCCATATACATACATATTTAAGCCTTCTGCTTGGCTGCACGGAACAGCGCGGAGAATGTCAGTGACAGAGCATGAGGCAGAAACTTATTAGCGCTGATATTTCCCCGGATCCTGGCACTACATTCACTATTAGTTCTAATTCAGCGGCTCCCTCTACAAAAGCTTATTGTCCCCTAATGGGAAATCTACAAACCGAGTTTGACTTCTTTATTAAAAACCAACAAGCAGTGGATGAAAAGGAATCACCTGGCCCCCACGCCCGCCCCCTCCTTGCACAGCCCTGTCGCCTTGATCTGCCTCTCCCCACCCCCAACCTGAGCAGGAAATGCTGCCATCAACTCCTTCATCTCTGCTGGGGCTTTTTTTTTTTTTTCCCCCTTTTCTGTTGAGACAAAATCCCTTTGGAAGAAGGAGGAGGCAGCTCAGCCAAGTGACAGCTACTTAAAAATCACCCACATGAGAAACCAACCCGGAGGCGGTGACCTTTTCAAGTGTGGTCCTTAGACACAAGTGACTGCACTGCCCCAAAGCTCTGCTCAAGAGAGGACGCTCACTCACAGTCGAGGTGGTACCTGTCTTTGTGACCAGGTCTGCGCTGCTGCCACAGGCCAGGGCAGGCCAGAAGGGAAGTACAGGGTCCCTGCTGGCCTGCATGACAGTTGGGAGGAAATCTGAAAATAGCACCGTTTCTGTTGGACTGAGGTGGCTCCAGGCCAGGGCACGTGCTGGCTTGCTGAGAGGACAGGTGGACTCCTGCCCTCACTTGCCCCTGGACATGGAGACCCCCGCTCCCCGGTATCAGGGAGGGAGATGGAGGCTGCTGGTCACTCTTCTATTCACAGTAGATAAAAGGTCAGTTCTGTCTCTGGGCCGTTCACTTCCTGTTCCAGCTCCATGTGAGGGGTTGAGGCAAAAAGAGGGAGAGAGGCCCTCCCCAGGTCCTTTCTTAGCCAACCACAGGTTGGGAAGCGGGCTGGGATTTGGGGCAGGACCTGGGATTCAAGATCCCACGAGGGCAGATTTTTGAAGGCCCCACTACTCAAAGAGCAGTTCCCTGGCCAGAAGGATCAGCGTCTCATGGGAGCATGTATAAATGCAGAGCCTCAGCCCTTCCCCACATGTGCTAAGCGAGAATTTGCATTTTAAGAAGATGCCTGGGGAATCCACATGAACTTTGGGGCACACTGGTCTCAGTCACACGAAGACTGGGGTGTCCAGGCCTCCAAGCCTAGGAGTGTGGTGGGTAGAACGTGAGCTCAGGAGTCAGACAGGTCAGAGTTCAAATCCTGGCTAACTAGGACTAGAGGTAAATTCAAATGCCACTTATCAGCCAGAAAGCGAGGAAGGCACTGGTGACCTTGCACCAGCTATGCTCCCTCCCTGAGCCTCAGCTGCCTCGTCTGCAGAATGGGATCAAGAGAGCCTATGTAACGCGTGAAAGCAGCTGGCACAGCACGAAGCTCAAGAAGTTTGCATTTCTACTTGGTCAACGCTACGTGTCCATACCTGGCTAGCATGAACACCTCAACCTATTTCCCTAAACCTCCCCTACTCTGACCTTCTTTCACATCTGTTTCCAAAAAGTCTAGAGCAGGTCCTTCTCTGCCCAGCTGAATTCCCTGGAACTCCCTGTGCATTAGAGAGCCTGGTGTACAGATGCTGCCCCTGGAACACATCCGTCTTACCAGCAGTAAGACGGCCCGTGTTACTGGAGCCAAGTACCACCCACACGATCACGCTTAATCTTCACGACAGTATCATGAGGCAGTACCACGAGGATCCCCACTCTTTAGACGAGGAAACTGAGGTTCAGAGGGGAAAAGAATCCCAGGTCACATGGCTAGAGGGTGGCAGAGCTGAGTGTCAAAGCCATACGCCTCCCAAGCCACGGTCCTCTCTATTCAGTGTCCCTTTGTGGGGGAGCAGGATTCATAGTCACCTTCGTATCCCTCCCCAGTTCCTACTGCACAGCACACACAGGAGCAGAGCAGGATTCTGGTTGAAAGTGTTGTGGTGGTGAGGGGACTGGTTGGGGTTATGAGTGTGGCCAAGATTAAGGGGGCACTGGGGGCTGTGGTCAGGGTCAGGGCCATGCAGGCTAGAATACCAGGATGTGGTCAGGGTTGGTAGCAAGGGAATTGTGCTTCTCCGCTCTTATTTAGCCTTGGGTTTCAGGTGGGTGGTCTCAGGTTAAAGGCAGGCATGCTTTTGGGTTTTTGGGGATCCTCTTCTGGCCACCCCCGGGAGCCTGAAGTGTCAGATGAGGGTCCTAGACTCTGCCCTTCCATTTCCTGGACCCAGTTCTATAGAGCCTCTCTGTCCTCTGCTCCCCCTAAATGCTGCTCCCACATGCCCAGATGCAAGGTTCCTCCAGGCATCACCCTAGACTTTTCCATCACTGGCCACCCCAACATATTCTGTAAGCAAGTGGGGTCCCCTGCCCAGGGCTGGCCCTGGAGGCTCAGTCTCAGGTTGAGAGGATGAGGCTTGATAAGGCCAGGTGTGAGGCAGCACCAGGGGATGTTGGCAAAGCCAGGTGGGATAGGAAAGTCATCCGGCAACCTGCTCTGGGCAAGTTTCTGCTGAGCCTTTGTCAAATCACAGCGAATCTCCTAACCTGACAATCTGATCAAATCCTCCCGGAGCCGGCAACGCACTGACTCTTCCATCAGCATGTGCTCACCGTCTCCGCAGGCAGTAGCCTTTAATGGGATGGAGGTGGGTGTCTGGGCCCAGGGGCAGGAAGGCCCACTGGCCTGGTGTCAGACCATGATCTGCATCCCCGGGATCACTGGGGGAGCTGTGTGGGGCCAATGAACCAGCGTGGAGATGGATTCAGTGACTGATAATTTCAGACACGGAAAGCACTAAGGTGTGCTTGATATTCGTGTCAGACAAGCTGTGGTTTGGTTTCAGGCCCCTTTAGATCTTCAGAGGAATGGAAAAAGGAAGTGAAGAAGAAAGAGGGGCCCAGAGAGAGATAGAAGAGAGAAGATGACCTTCCAGGAACTCCCTTGAACTTCACGGAATGTGGCTATAAATGAAGGAACACAGGACATTACCTCCCTGCATGCGCTCCAGCTCCTGCTCCACCCCAGAGGGAGTCTTGAGGCGCCGAAATGAAATTAGAGCAGGACCGTCAGGCTATCCTTGGGTCCCAGGGCCCCGTGCCTTCCCTGGCCAAGCAGGGAGGCAGTTTGCTAGGGGACAGCCTTTGGGATAGTCTGAGAAATGCTCTGAGCTGTGGGGACAGCCAAGGATGTGGGGACACAGGGTTTTAGCAGAGCTCCAACACTCTGGGAGCACCCTCACCACCCCAGTTCCCAGAATAGCAAGGCCAGTGCACCCCTGAGTACTTACAAACACCTCAATGGTGACAGAGACTGTGCTGTTCAGAGGGGGGTTGCCAGCGTCCTTGGCCATGACGGTCAGATAAATCAGCCCGTTGGGTATCTGTTCATAATCCAGGGGGCGGCTCACGCTGATCACTGAAATGACAGGACAGGTCCCAGGCCCTCTGAAAGCAGACTTTACATGCCCATCTGGCCAGGGCTCCCCTTTGGGCAGAGAGGGTGTGGCTGGCTTGGCCTGGTTTTTCCTTCCTGCCTGTGAACTCCCAGAGCCTCATGGACTTGACTGAGGTTCACTGACTGGTTGATCTGTGCCAGGCCCACTCTTGAGTCCAGCAGGTGGGAACTATTTAGGTGGTAATGTAAGCCCCACTTTACAGATGAGGAAAGCAGGCTCAGAGTCTTCCCCAGAGACACACTGCACATCCCTGGACTCTCACCTTTTCCTTTCATGCTAAGCCATTGATTTTCAGTTTTGGGAGGGAAGACGTACTGGCTTGGGAGTGGGGGCATAGGTAGTCTGCAAAGGCATTACCCCAAATATTAAACTGCCACTTTCTATTTGGGAAACAGAAACACAAACACAATTACCACTTTGGTAATATAAAACCCAAGGAGGGTTCTTCTTGCTGAGAAGGTGGTGAGGTATGAGGGTGGACAGAGGTGTGGGACTGCTCAGCTTTTAAAAGGGGAACACAGATCTTACAGAGGTCCTTAGGCTGTAGCATCCTGAGCCAGGATGCAGCTTCTGCAGGTACCCGTCTCTGACACAACTGTGGGGTAGGAGGAGGAGTGAGTCCCACATTCAGAGTCACCCAGTGCCCATCTGCTCTGTCTTGGGGACACTGAACTCATCTGCCAGCATTAGGGATGCTTCGCGGAGGAGAGGACATCCAAATGATCTTAAAGCTAGCCAGAGGTAAAAGGGGAGCAGGGCAAAGGGGCCGGGAGGAAGGGCTTTCCCAGTGGAAGGAGCAGACTCTGCAAAGACACAGAAGTGGCCCCGTCAGGTGTGAGTGCAGGTGGTTCTCAGCAGCTGAACTCTGGTGGGGAGGCAGGTGCTGAAAGGGAACCAAGAGCCAGATCACAAGGGCCTGCCTGGACAGTTTTGCTGTGTGACTTTGGCAAATTGCCCTCTGTCTCTGGGCCTCGGAAGAAAAACAAGTGGTCTCTTGGGATCTTGGAGCTTGAGGTTATTGCTGCTATTTCCTTCCTGGGTTCCACAGTGGAGCAGGTAGGGCAAGTTCCAGAGTATGGAACTGTGCCTGGCCAGGCAGGGAAAGGCCACTGCCAGGAAGGGCTGGGCAGTAGCCACAGCATGCCCAAATGATGGGGAAGCTTGGTTAATAAGCCTCCCCCCACCTACCACATACCACAGATCTGCCCAGACACCTTTTCTTAACAGAGACCTCACACACGGTGGTAACTTAAGAAGCTCAGCTGGCCACAAAACTAAGATTCAAAGATCTGGCTGATCAGAGACACAGATCTTGAACCTATGAAAAGGTAACCCCATGCCACGTGCTGCTCCAGCTGACAGGAGCTGTGGGGAAGCTCCTCAAGTGGTCCAGGGTGTCTGGGAGGCAGAAGGGCCCCCTCCTGAGACAGGTGTGAAGTACAGCCCTGTTCCCACCTGTCGACCCTCTTCCCCAGGCTGGGCCCTCATTCCTGCACGTACCACCATAGCCTTCATACATGCTGATGTCGAAGTAGCTGCCGAAGGCAGAGGCATTGACGATGCTGTAGGTGATCTGGTTGTTGGGAGGGGAGTCTTCATCCGTTGCCTGGAAGAGAGATAATGAACAGGGCCCATGAGCTTTCAGTGATGCTGGGGCCAGAAGAGGGTGGGAGGAAGGAAGGGCTGGCCCCTCTCTGAGCGCCCTTCTCTGGGTGATCCAGGCTCTCCTTGTCCCCAAGTTGGAGGCTACCCTCTGGCTCCCAGCAGACACACATGATGTAGGGGTGTGGAGGTATCCTGGAGAACCTAGAGGGCAGGCTGAAGGCCTAGAGGGAATAGAGGAAGTCTAGGCCTTATCCAGAGGATGAAAAGGGTCTCCACCACACCTGGAATGACCATCACCTAGACCCCCTAGTCCCAGCTGGAGCTTTCTATGCATGGAGGCCTTCCCTGACCACTGGACTGGGTTAGGTCCTGTGCTGGACACCCCATTCATCTCCTTCCTGATTATAGCCTGTCTACTGTCTGCCTTTCTTGTTCAGACTGTCAGCTCCATGTGGGAAGGAACTTCATTTCTTGACTGCAACTGATACCTAGAGTTCAGCCCAGTGTTTGGCACACAGTAGATGTCTATCTAATAATTGCAGGTTGTATGAATGCAAGGAGAGAAGAAGACACTTGGAACGGGGTCAGGTATCCTCCTCCTCCTTGACCGTCTCTGATGTGGCTGCATTAATCAGCTCTTTCTAAATGTCTCTGACCCTAGGAGCCTCCAGGGGCCTCCCTCCAGTCTGCGTGTAAGAGGAGCTGGGCAGGGTCCACTGGGGAGCCACGGCCAGAATGGGTGGGCACGTGGTCGTGCCTTCTGTGTGTCCCCCATGCCCACCTCTTCCACCCTGCCCTTATCCCCGCCTCCTTCAGAAATAAGTTCTAATTGGAGGCTCTGGGTCCTGTCACTCTGGATCGGCAGAGTGAGGAAGGGGCATGAGATGTTAAGCAGTTTCTGATTACAGGTCACCGACGTATGGCGGAGCGACTCACTGCAGGAGGATGCTTGAAGCATGGAGTCCCAAGTTCTGGTCCTGACTCTCTACTAATTCACTGGGCCTGCCTCTCCCTTCCTCTTTCCCCTTCCATGAACTGGGTTGTGTCCACAGTCTCTGGTGCCTTCCAGCTGCAGCAGTACCTGACTGTAGGCCATCACTAAAGGGTTTGGATGGGGGACTTTACACAAGGAACTGCTTGGCACTCACCAGGGGAGGTGCAGGGTGGTGACTGGAGACCTACAATCTAAGCCAAAGCAGACACTAGTCTCACTCAGTAACCAGGGATGCAAAGTGATGCTCAGAGGTGGGCCTGACCCAGATCGAGAATGTGACCTCTGATCTGAGCAGGATGTGACCCCTGATCTTCGTGGATGGGTGTCAGCGCTTCTTGCAGTGGCTTTACAAAGGGGTAGTCAAGGAGACGGCAGAGAGAGAGAAGGACAAGGGAAACACACAGATCAGAGGGCACCCCGGCATCTTACCCGGAGTCGCACCAGCTGTGTGACGGAAGGTTCGTTCTCTCTCAGGGCGCCCACATAGGCATCCTTCTGGAAGGTGGGCACGTTGTCATTGACATCCAGCACGTTGATCCTGACCCGGCCCGTGGTCTCCTCACCGCCCCCGTCCCGGGCAATGACCGTCAAGGTGAAGCGCTGGATGAGCTCGTAGTCCAGTCTGGCAATCAGCATGATGAGTCCTGTGTCCTTGTCCAGAGAGAACCTGTGTCAGGCAGGGAGGAGGAAGGGAAAGGACATCCTGGTTTAAAGCAGTTTGTGGATACGGGCCTGCATTTAGCAGCCTGTCCTTGCCCAAGGTGATTAACAGAGAGACATTAACGAAGTCTGAAATTTGCCTTGTCATTTTCCCTAAATAAGAAGAGCAGCTCTGCCTAACAGGAGGTGGTGGGCAGGGATAAGGACCACATGAGAGGTGAATGATGGTCAGGTACTGAAAGGGGAGGAGTATGTTGATTTAATCAATGAGGAAACTTGGGCAGAATGACGCTCCTCCTGCTGTGGACAAGGGTTTCTGCCTACTGGAGATATTTAGATGTTAAGGAACTGCAACGGTCAGAAATTCTTAAAACTGATACCACAGAAGTACAAAAGATTATTAGCGACTACTAAGAAAAAGCATATGCCAACAAACCAAACAATCTAGAAGAAATGGATAAAGTCCTAGAAACACACAGACCACCAAGACTAAATGATGAAGAAATAGAAAGTTTGAACACACTGGTTACTGGTAAGGAGATAAACCCAATAATCAAAAATCTCTCCCAAACTAAAGTCCAAGACCAGGTGGATTCACTAGTGAACTCTATCAAAAATTTGAAGAACAATCAATTCCAATCCTTCTCAAACTCTCTCCCAAAAGAGAAGAGTAAGGAATACTTCCAAAGTCATATGATGAGTCCAGCATTACCCTGATACCAAAATCAGATAAGGACAACACAAGAAAATGACAGGCCAGTATCCTTGATGAACAAAGATGCAAAAACCTCACAAACATTAGCAGATCAAATTCAACAGAACGTTAAGAGGATCATACACCACGATCAAGTGGGATTTATTCCAGGGATGCAAAGATGGGTCAATATCTGCAAAGCAATGGGTCACATGACACTAACACAGTGAAAGGTCATGTCATACGATTGTCTCACTCAACACAGAATAAAGGCTTCCCTGGTGGTCTGGTGGTTAATAATCCACCTGCCAATGCAGGAGACACAGGTCCAATCCCTGCTCTGGGAACATCCCACATGCTGCGTAGCAACTAGACCCACAACTGCCAAGCCGGTGCTTCAGAGCCGGTGAAGCACAGCCGCTGAGCCCACGCTCTGTCACTGCAGAAGCCTGTGCCCCTGGAGCGCATGCTCTGCAGCGAGAGAAGGCACTACAGCAGGAAGCCCACGCACCACAATGAAGCAAAGCTCCTGCTCACCGCAACGAGAGGAAGCCCGTGAGCAGCATGAAGACCGGACGAGCTGAAAATAACACACAGACCTCCTTAAAAAACACAGAACAAGCATGTGACAACATTCAGTATACACTTATGATAACAACTGTCAACAAGATGGATATAGAGGAAAAGGACCTCAAGATAATAAAAGCCACATGTGACAAGCTCACAGCTAGCATTATACTCAACGCTGAAAATCTGAAAGCTTTTTCTCTAAGATCAGGGACAAGATAACGATGCCCACTCTTGTCACTTTCATTCAACATAGTACTAGAAATCCTAGCTAGAACAATTAAGCAAGAAAAAAGAGGGCATTCAAATCAGAAGAGAAGTAAAACTTTCACTATTGACAGATGACATGATATTATATGTAGAAAACCCAAATAACTCCACACCCACAAAAAAGGTTAAAATCAAAGGAATTTGGTAAAGCTACAGAATACAAAATCAATATACAAAAATCTGTTCTGTTTCTTCGTACTAATAATGAACTATCAGGAAGAAAAATTAGGAAAAAAGATCCATCTACAATTGCACACACAAAAAATAATACACACACACACAGTAAAACACTACCTCAGAATAAATTTAACCAAAGAGGGGAAAACCTATACACTGAAAAACATGACATTGATGAGAGAGACTGAAAAAGACAAATAAAAAGATATTCCATGCTCATGGATTGAAAGAATATTGCTAAAATGTCCATACTCCTTAAAGCAATCTGCAGATTTAATGCAATCTCTATCAAAATTCCAATGGCACTTTCCACAGAAGTGGAACAATAATCCTAAAATTTGAGTGGAACCATAGAACCCTAGAGCCAAACTAATCTTGAGAAAATAGAACAAAGCTATAGCCATCACACTCCCTGATTTCAAACTATTACAAAGTTATAGGAACCAAAACAGTATGGTATTGGCATAAAAGCAGACACAGATCAGAAGAAATCTGGTCTGAAGTGCTGGGTGGAGGCCTCTGTCTAAAGTACCCTATACATAGCAAGTGAAGCTTGATGAAGCACAAGAGAAAAGAAAAAAGTTCTTCTTGGAAGACATGATGATTGAGTAAAAGGATGTGACCTTACCTCTTCTTATAAAAACACTAAAATCACAATTAACTGATGAACAACCATCAACAAAAAGAATCTGGAACCTATCAAAAAGGATATCCTAGATCCAAACACAAAGAAGTCACAACAAGATAGTAGGAGGGATGCAATTGTGATAAAATCAAATCCCATTCCTGCTGGATGGGTGACCCACTGGAAAACAGTTATATCATAGAAGTTCTCCCATAGGAGTGAACGTTCTAAGCCCCATGTCAGGCTCTCCAGCCTAGGAGCTTGGCAATGGGAAGAGAGGCCCCAGAGAATCTGGCTTTGAAGGCCAGCAGGGTTTGACTGCAGAAATTCCAAAGGACTGGGGAAAACAGAAACTCCACTCATGAAGTATGTCCACCAGGACCCAGGAAAAAAGTAGCACTCACTTAAGAGCCTGGGCCACACCTACCCGCTGGTATTGGAGGGTCTACTGTGAAGGCGGAGCAACTATGGCTTAATGCATGGACAAAGAAATTGGAGGCAGTAGTTCTGGGGAATCGGGGAAGGCAATGGCACCCCACCCCAGTACTCTTGCCTGGAAAATCCAATGGATGGAGTAGCCTGGTGGGCTGCAGTCCGTGGGGTCGCTAACAGTCGGACAGACTGAGCGACTTCGCTTTTACTTTTCTCTTTCATGCATTGGAGAAGGAAATGGCAACCCACTCCAGTGTTCTTGCCTGGAGAATCCCGGGGACGGGGGAGCCTGATGGGCTGCCGTCTATGGGGTCACACAGAGTCGGACACGACTGAAGTGACTCAGCAGCAGCAGCAGCAGTTCTGGGGAGTACTCACTGGGAGTCCTCTTGGAGGCAGCCATTTTCTCATTAAGGCCTGGCCCCAGGCAAAAGCCTGCAGGCTCCAGGGCTGGGACACCTCAAAGCCAACAGCCAGCAATGCAGGGACATAGCCCCGCCTGTTAGCATACAGGCTGCTGAAAGTCTTCTTGACTCTCAGCAGTGTTAAAGAAGCGTGCAGCTATTATCTCTTTAAATATTTTCTCAGGTCCCACACAGCTGCCCACTAAACACACCCCCTGACTCGTTTCTGTCCACCAGAAGCACAAGATCCAGCCCCACCTGCCAGTAGGCAGGAACCACTTGCTTCCATCAGAAAGTCTGCACAAGCCTCTCAGCCAGCCTCGTCCGACAGGAGGGCAGAAAGCAGAAGCAAGAAGAACTAGAGCCCTGCAGTCTGTAGAATAGAAACCACGGTCACAGAAAGTTAGACAAAATGAGACAGCAGAAGAATGTGTCCCAGATGAAGGTAAAAGATAAAATCCTAGAAGAACAACTAAGTAAACAGGGGATAGGCAATCTACCCAAAAAAGAACTCAGGGTAATGATAGTAAAGATGTTCCTAGCTCTCAGAAAAATAATGGAGCCACAAATCAAGACGACATAGGAAATATTTAACAAAGACCTAGGAGAACTAATGAACAAACAGATGAACAATAAAATATCTGAAATGAAAAACACACTAGAAGGAATCAATGGTAGAATAAATGAGGCAGAATACAGATGATATGGAAGATAGAATGGCAGGAATCACTGCCACAGAACAGAATAAAGAAAAAAGACTAAAAAGAAATTAAGACAGTCTAACAGACCTCTGGGACAGCATTAAATGCATCAATATTTGCATGATAGTGGCCCCAGAGGAGAAGAGGGAGAGAGAAAGGACCTGAGAAATATTTGAAGAGACAGTAGCTGCAAGTTTCTTTAATATGGGGAAAGAAACAGGCACTGAAGTCTAGGAAGCACAAAGAGTTCCAAGGAGGGGCTCTTTGGGAGTCTTTAAACCCAAAGAGGAAGATGCTGAGACATATTAGTAATTAAATTGACTCTCTCTCTCTCTCTCTCTCTATATATATATATATATATATATATATTTAAAGTAACAAGAGAAAAGCAACAAACAACATAAAAGGGAACGCTCATGAGTTTATCAGCTGATTGCTCAGTAGCAATTCTACAGGTCAGGAGGGAGTGGCACAATATATTTAAAGTGTTGAAAGAGAAGAACCCACAACTTTACCCAGCAAGGCTCTCATTCAGATATAACACAGAAACCAGAAGCTTTACAGACAAGTAAAAGCTAAGAGAATTCAGCACCAACAGATACATTTTACCACAAATTCTAAAGGAATTCTCTAGGCAGAAAAGGTCTAAACTAGAAACAAAAAAATTAATGATTGTGAAAACTCACCAGTAAAGACAAATATACAGAAAAAGGTTAGGAGGGAGTGGCACAATATATTTAAAGTGTTGAAAGAGAAGAACCCACAACTTTACCCAGCAAGGCTCTTATTCAGATATAACACAGAAACCAGAAGCTTTACAGACAAGTAAAAGCTAAGGGAATTCAGCACCAACAGATACATTTTACAACAAATTCTAAAGGAGTTCTCTAGGCAGAAAAGGTCTAAACTAGAAACAAAAAATTCATGATTGTGAAAACTCACCAGTAAAGACAAATATACAGAAAAAGGTAAGAAATCATCCACACACAAATATGGTATCAAAACTAAGCAAGTGTGAGAATGCAGGATATGGGAAAAATATTTGTAAACAATGTAACTGACAAGGGATTAATCTCCAACATCTATCCAGTTGGCCAAAAAAATTTGTTTGGGTTTTTCTATAAGACCCAAATAAACATTTCTCCAAGGAAGACATACAGATGGCCAAGAGGCACATGAAAAAATGCTTAACACTGATAATTATCAGAGAAATGCAAACCAAAACTACAATGAGATGTCACCTCACACCAGTCAGAATGACTATCCTCAAAAAGTCTAAAAACAATAGATTCTGGAGAAGGTGTGGAGAAAAGGGAACATTTTTACACTGTTGGTGGGAATCTCAATCGGTACAATCACTATGGAGAACTCCATGGAGTTTCCTTAAGAAACTAAAAATAGAGCTGCCATGATTCAGCAATTCCACTCTTGGATATATACATGGAGAAAAGCATAGTTTGAAAATATACATGCTCCGCAGTGTCCACTGCAGAACTGTTTATAGCAGCCAAGAAATGGAAGCAACTTAAATGTCCTTTGGTAGAGGAATGGATAAAGAGGATGTGGTACATATGGACAGTGGAATATTATTCAGCGGTTAAAAAGAAAGCAATCATGCCATTTGCAGCAACAGGGATGGACCTGGAGATTATCACACAAATGATCAAATCAAACAGAGAGAGACAAATATCACATGATACCACACATTTGGAATCTAAAAAAATTACAAATGAATTTATTTACAAAACAGAAACAGACTCACAGACTTAGAAAAGAAACATGGTTTCTAAAGAGGAAAGGCAGGGGGTGAGGGAAGGGATGAATTGGAGTTTGCTGCTGCTGCTGCTGCTGCTGCTAAGTCGCTTCAGTCGTGTCCGACTTTGTGCGACCCCATGACAGTGGAATATTATTCAGCGGTTAAAAAGAAAGCAATCATGCCATTTGCAGCAACAGGGATGGACCTAGAGATTATCACACAAATGAACAAATCAAACAGAGAAAGAAATATCACATGATATCACACACTTGGAATCTAAAAAAATTACAAATGAATTTATTTACGAAACAGAAACAGACTCACAGACTTAGAGAAGAAACATGGTTTCTAAAGAGGAAAGGCAGGGGGTGAGGGAAGGGATGAACTGGAGTTTGGGATTAACATATATACACTACTATATATGAAACAGAAAATCAACAAGAACCTACGGTTTAGCCCAGGGAATTCTACTCAATATTCTGTAATAACCCATATGGGAAAAGAATCTGAACAGGAATGGATATATATATATTTGTATAATGGAATCACTTTGCTGTATATCTGAAACTAACAGAATATTACAAAGCAACTATACTACAGTATAAAATAAAAATTAAAAAAGAAACACAGGAAGAAACCAGACTACTATTTTACACCATGTACAAAATCAATTCAAAATAGATTAAAAACTTCTATGAGAGACTCAAAATCACAAAACTAGAAGGAAAGCTAATGATGACTTTTTGGACTTGACCCAAATAGCAAAGGCAACAGAATAATAAACAAACAAGTGGGGCTACATCAAACTCAAATGCTTGTGACTGCAAAAGAAGCCGTCAACAAAATCAAAAGACAACAAACACACTAGAATATTTTTGCAAATCATGTATGTGACAAAGCTTTCATATCCAAAATATGCGTGTAAAGATCTCATATAACTCAATAGCAAAAAAAGAAAGAAAAAAAAAAATAAACAAGTGGGGCTACATCAAACTCAAATGCTTGTGACTGCAAAAGAAGCCGTCAACAAAATCAAAAGACAACAAACACACTAGAATATTTTTGCAAATCATGTATGTGACAGAGCTTTCATACCCAAAATATGCGTGTAAAGATCTCATATAACTCAATAGCAAAAAAAGAAAGAAAAAAAAAAAACACAAGCAGAAAACCAAACTAATTTAAAAACGGGCAGAGGCCTTGTATAGTTATTTTTTCCAAAGGAGGTATACAAATGGCCAACAGGCACACGAAAAGATGCTCAAATCACTAATCATCAGGGAACTGCAAATCAAAACACAGCCAGATATTACCTCACATCTATCAGAATGGCTATCACCAAAATTAAAAAAAAAAAAAAAAANACCAAACTAATTTAAAAACGGGCAGAGGCCTTGTATAGTTATTTTTTCCAAAGGAGGTATACAAATGGCCAACAGGCACACGAAAAGATGCTCAAATCACTAATCATCAGGGAACTGCAAATCAAAACACAGCCAGATATTACCTCACATCTATCAGAATGGCTATCACCAAAAAAAAAACAAAAACAAAAATCCCCAAGATGTAACAAGTGTTGGCAAAAATGTGAAAAAAAAGGAACCCCTGTGAACTGTTGGTGGAAATATAAATTAGGGAAGCTACTACAGAAAACAGCATGGAGGTTCCTTAAAAAACTAAAAATAGAGCTACCATATGACCCAGCAATCCTACCACTGGGCATTTATCTAAAAAAAACAAAAACACTAACTTGAAAAGATACCCGCAACCCACGTTCACTGCAGCATTTTCACAACTGTCAAGGTATGGAAACAATGTAAGTGTCCATCAAAGAATGATGGATAAAGGAAATGTGGTGTGTGTATACATGTACACACACACACAATAGAATATTATTCAGCCATAAAAGAAGGAAATCCTGCCATCTGTGACATGAAGAGGCCTCCTAAAGGCAGTATGCTACGTGAAATAAAAAGGGGAAAGACAAATATCATATTATCTCACTTATATGTGCCATCTAAAACAAAAAGTCACTCAGTCATGTCTGACTCTTTGTGACCCCCAGGGACTATAACTGCCAGGCTCCTCTGTCCATGGGGTTTCTCAGGCAAGAATACTGGAGTGGGTTGCCATTTCCTTCTCCAGGGGATCCTCCTGACTCAGGGATCGAACTCGCATATCCTACGTCTCCTGCATTGGCAGGTGGATTCTTTACTGTCTGAGTTACTGGGGAAACCAACAAACAAACCCAGAGTTCATAAATACAGAAAACATTGGTGGTCGCTAGAGGTAGGGTATATTACAGGGGTGGATGGGAATAACAAGGAAAGGGGGTCAAAAAGTACAAACTTTTAGTTCTGAAATAAACGTCATGAGGATGTAATATACAGCATGGTGACAATCCTTAAAAATACTGTATTACACATTTGAAAGTTGCTGAGAGTAGACTCCTTATCACAGGAAAAAAATTGTAATAAAAAAGACTCAACCTACTAAAAAGGGACAGGGGCATCCTGTGCACTGGTCCTATTGTTGGTTCCTTTCTTTCATCTGGAGAGTAGCTGAGGATTGTAAGGTACACCTAACAGTCTCTGTCTCCTCCTGGTCATTTATACGGAACTGGGACCAGTAATCCAAGCTGACAGCAACTGTCTTACTCATTATGTTGGGCTTCCAGATGTATCAGACACTTTGTTTTTAGAAAGAGACATGCTCTCTGAATTCAACCTGGCTTTCGATCATGTAGAAAATGAGAGGGCTTCACCTTGGCTCAGTTTAACTGAAGACAAGGGAAAGAGATGGCTCAGAACCTTGGTGGGTTACAGGGCAAAGCTGGCACAGGTCAGGGGGTGAGCTCACCCACCCACCTAATGGTCGAGGCACTTTGAGAGCAACTTCCTGCTGTAGGTTGTGTAGCCTGGTGATGAAGACCAAATCCTGAGTCCTGGCTCTGGCACTTATCAGCCGAGTGCCTCTGGGCAAGGAACACAGCCTCTCTGGGCTATAGTTTCCCCATCTGTAAAGTGGGGATGATAAGAGAGCTTAGCACCAAGTTCCTGCAGCATTTAGTTGTGAGGATTACATCACATCCCATGGGCAAAGCACTTGAAAAGGAGCCTGATGAATAGTGAGGACTTCCTAAATACAGTCACTGCTGTTGCTGCTGGTGTAATATCAGTGGTGTTTCCAAAGGGACAGTGAAAGTCGCTCAGTTGTGTCCGACTCTTTGCAATCCCATGGACTGTAGTTCCTCCAGGCTCTTCTATCCAAGGAATTCTCCAGACCAGAGTACTGGAGTGGGTAATCATTCCCTTCACCAGTGGATCTTCCCAAACCAGGGACTGAACCCAGGACTCCCACATTGCAGGCAGACTCTTTACCATCTGAGCCACCAGGGAAGCTCAAGAATACCGGAGTGGGTAGCCTACCCCTTCCCTAAAGGATTGCTGACCCAGGAACCGAACCATGGTCTCCTGCATTGCAGGTGGATTCTTTACCATTTGAGGTCCCAAGGAATTTATTCCCGAAGATGGTGGAGTAGAGGAAATGAGCTCACCTCCTTTCAGGAAAACACCAAAAATCATAACTAACTGCTGAACAATCGCCATCAAAACAAACAAACAGACAAACTCAACCTACTTAAAACAACAACAACAACAACAACACAAGAGGGCTTCCCTGGTGGTTTAGTGGTAAAGAATCTGCCTGCACTGCAGGAGACCTGGGTTGAATCCCTGGGTTGGGAAGATCCCCTGGAGAAGGGCATGGCAACCCACTCCAGTATTCTTCCTGGAGAATTATCATGGATAGAGGAGCCTGGCTGGCTACAGTCCATAGGGTTGCATGATTGAAGTGACTTTAGCAGCATTAAAAAAGATATTTTATATTCAAAGTAATGTAGAAGCCACAACACAATGGTAGTAGGGGCGCTTTCATGATATAATTAAATCCCATACCTACTGGGCAGGTGACTCACAAACTGGAAAACAATTATATTGCATAAAATAATTATACTCCCACAAGAGTGAGAGTCCTGAGCACAACATCAGGCTTCCTAACCTGGAGGTCTGGCATCAGGAGGAACCCTCAGAGCATTTGGCTTTGAAGGCCATTGGGGCTTGAGTACAGGAGTTCCACAGGACTAGAGGAAATAGAGACTCCACTCTTGGAGGGTGCACACAAAGTTTCCTGTGCACTGGGGCCCCGGACAAAGAAGCCTGGGCCAGACCTACTGTGGGTCTTGGAGGATCTCCTGGGGAGGTGGAGGTCGGCTCCGGCTCACAGTGGAGGCAAGGACACCAGAGGTAGAAGCCTCAGGGAATATCCGTTGGCATGAACTCTCCCGAAAGTCACCATTTTGGCACAAAGACCTAGCCCTACCTACCTAACAGCTTGCAGGCTCCAGTGCTGGGACCTCAGGTCAAACAACCAACAGGATAGGAACATAGCCCAGTTCATCAGCAGACAGGCTGCCTGAAACCATCCTGATCCCACAGCCACCTCTAAACAGTCTTTAACATGGTCCTGCCCATCAGAGGGACAAGACAGCAGTACCAACCAGTGGGCAGGCACCAGTCTTTCGCACCAGGAAGCCTGCACAAGCCCCTGGCCAACCTCACCCACAAGGGGGCAGGCACCAGCAGCAAGAGAGGCTTACAGTCCTGCAGCCTGAAGAAAAAGGTCACAAACAGAGAAAGTCAGACAAAATGAGACGGCAGAGGAACATGTTCCATCTGAAAGAACAAGATAAAACTCCAGAAGACCAACTAAGTAAAGCAGAGATAGGCAATCTTTCTGAAAAAGAATTCGGAATGATACCAAAGATGATCCCCAAGACCTTGGGAAAAAAAGAGAAGCAAAGAGCCAGAAGACACAAGGTGGGCTTAAGAAAGACCCAGAAGTACTAGAGAACAAACAGAGTTGAACAATACAATAACTGGAACGAAAAATACACTAGAAAGAATCGATAGCAAAATAAATGAGGCAGAAGAACAATGAGAGAGCTGTAAGATAGAGTGATGGAAATCAATGCAGTAGAACAGAATAAAGAAAAAAGAATGAAAAGAAATGAGGACTGTTTCAGAGGCCTCAGGGACAACATTAAACACACCAACATTTGGATTTTAGGGGTCCCAGATGAAAAGAGAGAACGGGTTGAGAAAATATTTGAAGAGATTATAGCCAAAACTTCCCTAACGTGGGAAAAGAAACACGCAAGTTCAGGACATGCAGAGTTCCATATTGGATAAGACCAAGGAGGAACATGTCAAGACACATACTAATTAAACTGACAAAAATTAAAGACAGAGAAAAAATACTACAAGTAGCAAGAAGAAGAAAAAAAATATAAGGGAATACCCATTAGATTATCAGCTGATTTTTCAGCAGAAACTCTACAGGCCAGAAGGGAGTGGCATGATATAGTTAAAACGATGACAGGGATAAATCTACAACTAAGAATACTCTACCCAGTAAGGCTTTCATTCATATTCAATGGATGAATCAAAAGCTTTACAGATAAGCAAAAGCTAAAAAGAATTCAGCACCACCAAACCAGCTATATGACAAATTCTAAAGGAACTTCTCTGGGTGGAGAAGAAAAGGCCATATTTAGAGACAAGAAAAGTACAAATGTGAAAGCTCACCAGTGGAGACAAACATACAGTAAAAGTAGGAAATCACCCACACACAAATATGGTATCAAAACTAGCAAGCATGAGAAGACAAGAGGACAAATGCAGGATATTGGAAATGCATTTGAAATTAAGAGACCAGAAACTTAAAACAATCTTAGACTGCTGCATCAAAACCTCACAGTAACCAGAAACCAAAAATCTCCAATAGAAAGATCTACAACACACAAAAAGAAAGTCATGCAAACATGAAACTAAAGATAGTCATCAAATCACACAAGAGAGGACAAACGAGGAAGGGAACACAAACCTACATAAACTAATCCCAAACAATCAACAAAATGGCAATAAGAACATAATCATCAAAGACTGCCTTAAATGTAAATTGACTAAATGTTCCAACCAAAAGACATAGGCTGGCTGACTGGATACTAAAAACAGACCCATATATATGCTATCTTGGAGAAGGGAATGGCAACCCACTCCAGAATTCTTGCCTGGAGAATCCCATGGACACAGTAGCCTGGCGGGCTACGGTCCATGGGGTCACAATAGCTGGAAATGACTGAAGCAACTTAGCATGCACATATGCTATCTAAAAGAGACCCACTTCAGATCTAGGCACAGAGACAGACTGAAAGTGGAAGGATGGAAAAAGGGATTCCATGCAAATGAAAATCAAAAGACAGCTGGAGTAGCAATACTTATATCAGACAAAATCGACTTTAAAATGAAGACTGTTATAACAGACAAAGAAGGACACTACATAATGATCAAGGGATTAATTCAAGAAGAAGATATAACAATCGTAAATATATATGCACCCAGCATAGGAGAACCTCAATGTATAAGCCAAATGCTAACAGCCATAGAGAAGAAATCGACAGTAACACAATAAGAGTGAGGGACTTTAACACTCCACTTAACATCAATGGACAGATCAACCAGACAGAAAATCAATAAGGGAACAAATATAGACCTTAAATGACACAATTGACTAGATGGATTTATTTGATATTTATAGAAAATTCCACCCAAAGTGAGCAGAATACATTTTCTTCTTAAGTGCACATTGGAACATTCTCTAGGATAGATCTCACGCTGGGCCACAAAGTGAGCCTCACTAAATTTAAGGAAGTTAAAAACATATCAAGCATCTTTTTAGATCACAATGCTATGAGATTAGTAATCAACTACAGGAAAAAAAAACCAAAACACCCTGTAAAAACACAAACACGTGGAGGCTAAACAATATGTCACTAAACAACCGATGGATCACTGAAGAAATTAAGGAGAAATTTTCAAAAGTACCTAGAGACTGACAACAAAAACACATTCAAAACCAGTGGGATGCAGCAAAAACAGTTCTAAGAGAGAAGTTTGTAGCAACACACTCTCACCTCAAGAAACAAGACAAATCTCAAATAAACAACCTAACCTTCCACCTAAAGCAACAAGAGAGAGCACAAAACCCAAAGTGAGAAGGAAAGAAATTATAAAGATCAGAGCAGAAATTAAAAATATAGAGACAAAGAAAATAATAGAAAAGAACAATGAAACTAAAATCTGGTTCTCTGGAAAGATAAACACACAAAACTGATAAACCTTTAGCTAGACTCATCAAGAAAAAAGGGAGAGAGCTCAACTCAATAAAATTAGAAATGAAAAGAAGTTACAACTGACACCACACAGATACAAAGGATCGTAAGAGAGCACATCAAGCAATTATATGCCAATAAAATGGACAACCCAGAAGAAATGGACAAATTCTTAGAAAGGTACGATCTCCCAAAACTGAACCAGGAAGAAATAGAAAATATGAACAGATGAATCACAAGTACTGAAACTGAAACTGATTTAAAAACTTCCAGCAGACAGAAGTCCAGGCCCAGATGTCTTCACAGGCAAATTCTATCAAGCATTTAGAGAAGAGTTAACCACTTATCCTTCTGAAACTCTCCTGAAAAACTCCAGAGGAAGGACAACTCCCAAGCTCATTCCATGAAGCCGCCGTCACTCTGATCTCAAAACCACAAAAAGATATCACAAAACGAAAATTACAGCCCGATATCACTGAAGAACAACACAGATTCAAAAATCTTCAAGAAAATACTAGCAAACTGAATCCAACACTATATTAAAAGGATTATATACCATGATCAAAGGGGAGTTATGTCCACAGATGCTAGGACTCTTCAGTACCTGCAAATCAATCAGAAGGATACACCACATTAACAAACTGAAGAATAAAAATCTTACAATCACCTGAATATATACGGAAAAAGCTTTTGATAAAATTCAACAATCATCTATGATAAAACTCTCCAGAAAGTGGGCTGAGAGGGCACCGACCTCAACATAATAAAGGCCATATGTGACAAACCCACAGCTAACATCGTACTCACTGGTGAAAAGCTGAAAGCATTTCCGCTAAGATTAGGAAAAGACAAGGACATCCACTCTCGTAACTTTTATTCAACAGTTTTTGAAGTCCTAGCCACAGCAATCAGAGAACAAGAAGAAATAAAAGGGATCCAAACTGGAAAAGAAGCAAAACTGTCACTCTTTGCAGATGACATGATAATATATACAGAAAATACTAAAGGTTCCACCAGAAAACTATCAGAGTTCATCAATGAGTTTGGCAAAGGTGCAGGACACAAAATTAATAGAGAGAAATCTATACACTAGTACATTTCTATACACTAACAACAAAAGATCAGAAAGAGAAACTAAGGAAACAATCTCATTTACTATCAGATCAAAATGAATAAAATAGGAATGAATAAACCTACTAAAGAAGCAAAAGATCTGTACTCTAAAAACTGTAAGATGTTGATGAAAAAAATCAAAAGATGACACAAACAGAGGGAAAGATATATCACATTCTTGGATTTGGAGAATTAATTTTGACTATCCTATACAAGGCAATCTACAAATTCAGTGCAATCCTTATCAAACTACCAATGCTTTTTCCCTCCACAAAACTAAAACAAAAATGTTTTAAAGCTGTTTGGCAACACAAAAGACCCCAAATAACCAAAGTAATCCTGAGAAAGAAAAATGGAGCTGCAGGAATCCGGTTCCTTGACTTCAAACTCTTCTACAAAACTACAGTAATCAAAAGAGTATGGTATTGGTACAAAATCAGAAATATAGATCAATGGAATAGGCTAGAAAGCCTGGAAATAAATCCATGCACCAATGGTCAATTAATCTATGACAAAGTATACAAAAATATACAACAGAGAAAAGACAAGTCTCTTCAACAATGGTTCTTGGAAAATTGGATATTACTTGTAAAAGAATGAATTTAGAACATTCTCTAATACTGCATGCAAAAATAAATTCAAAATGGATTAAAGACCTAAATGTAAGGGTGGACACTATAAAACTCTAAGACGAGAACGTATGCAGAGTACTCTTTGATATATAGCATAGCAACAACGTTTTTGGATCTACCTTTACAGTAATGAAAGTAAAAACAAAAATTAAAAAATGGAATCTAATTAAACTTAAGAGCTTTTGCACAGTAAAGGAAACTGTAAACAAAGCAAAAAGGCAACCCACAGAATGGGGGACCATATTTGCAAAGGAAGTGACTGACCCCAAATTTACAAACAGCTCATGTAGCTCAATTAAAAAAAACAACAACTAAACCTCAAACCACCGAATTAAAAAAACAACAACAAAACCTCAAACCACCGAATTAAAAAATGGACAGAAGATCTAAATAGACCTTTCTTCAAAGAGGACATACAGATGGCCAGACAGCACATGAAAAGATGCTCAACATCACTAATTATTAGAGAAATGCAAATCAAAACTACAATGAGGTATCACCNACAAAACCTCAAACCACCGAATTAAAAAATGGACAGAAGATCTAAATAGACCTTTCTTCAAAGAGGACATACAGATGGCCAGACAGCACATGAAAAGATGCTCAACATCACTAATTATTAGAGAAATGCAAATCAAAACTACAATGAGGTATCACCTCACAGCACTCATCATGGCTATCATCCAAAAGTCTATCAACAATGCTGGAGAGGGTGTGGAGAAAAGAAAACCTTTGTTGGTGGGAATGTAAATTGGTACAACTATTATGGAGAACTGGAGAAGGAAACGGCAACCCACTCCAGGATTCTTGCCTGGAGAATCCCATGGACAAAGGAGCGTGGTAGGCTACAGTCCATGGGGTCACAAAGAGTCGGACATGACTGAGCGACTAACACACATTATGGAGAATAGAATGCATGTTCCTTAAAAAACTAAAAATTGAGCTAACATGTGATCCAGCAAGCCTACTTCTGGCTACATATCCAGAGAACCCATAATTCAAAAGACACACGCACCTCACTGTTCACTGCAGAGCTATTTACAACAGCCAAGACACAGAAGCAATCTAACAGTCCTCTGATAGGGGAATGGATCGAGATGTGGCACACAAATACGATAGAATGCTGGTCAGCCACAACAGAGTGCAACAATGCCATTCACGGCAGGACTGAAAGATGATCACACTAGGTAAAGTCAGTCAGAGAGAGACAAATATCGCGTGATATCACTTACATATGGGATATAAAGATGATACAGATAAACTTATTTACAAAACAGAAACAGACTCACTGACTTCAGAAACATACTCAGGGTAACCAAAGGGGAAAGGCAGAGGAAAGGATAACTTAGGTGTTTGGGATTAACACATACAAAGCACTGTGTGCAAAATCAACAAGGACCTGTTGCATAGCACAAGGAACTCTACTCAATATTCTATGATAACCTATATGCGAAAGGAATCTGACAGAGAATGGATACATGTGTTTATATGACTGAATCACTCCACTGTTCATCTGAATCTAACACACTGTAAATCATCTATGTGTTAGTTGCTCAGTCATGACTCTTTGTGATCCCATGGACTGCAACCCGCCAGGTTCTTCTGTCCGTGGGATTCTCCAGGCAAGAATCCTGGAGTGGGTTGCCATTTCCTTCTCTAGGGGATCTTCCCAGCCAAGGGACTGGGTCTCCAGCATTGCAGGCAGACTCTTTACTGTCTGAACCACCAGGGAAGCTCATCAACTGTACCCCAATATAAAATGAAAATTAAATGAAAATAAAATATTGAAGAGTTAAAAAAAAATGTATGTACAATTGCACTCTAAGACTTTTAGAAACTAAAGCAAAAGGGAAAATCCGTTATTTGATTTTCATTTTTCAACAACGGAAGGAAGGGAGAGGAAAAAGTTTGTTAAAATGGTGATTTTTCTCCATTGGCTTAAATGTCCCCCTTGTAAAATAAAGATATTAGGCAAATTATAAAAAAAAAAAAAAAAAAAAAGAAAGTAAAAGAAAAAAAAAAAGAAAGTAAAAGAAAAAAAAAAAGCTTCTTCATTCCCTAAACTAAAATCTACTTTTCGGGGTCAGAGAAACTATGCTCCAGAGAGTTCTGGGGATGTGAGCAACACTGTCACAACCAAGGCCACACCAGGAGTGGTGCCCCTGAGATCTGACTCCTAGCCCAGTTCCCTGGCCACAGGGGCGCAGCAGGAAGCGTCCTGGGCCAGGTGAGTGGCAGCGGGCCACTGCGGGGGGTTGGGGGGGTGCTCACCGGTCAGGGTCATCGCTGAAGAAGTAATTGACCTCCCCAAAGGTGCCCACGTCATTGTCTGTTGCCTGAAACGGTAAGAACAAGAAGTCATTACTGCCTGAACCAGCTGAGGCCCCCAGTGTCACCAGGAAATGTCCACAGTGAATCCGTGCTTCCCCCATACGGTTCCTCAGGCTCAGGCAGACTTTTCTAGAGCCATGTGGTTTAATAAGGTTTTCAGTATCACAAATGGAGATTTAATACTGGAGTGCACAGTTTCAGAGGATCGGTCTTCTCCCTAATCTCTAACTTTGGGAAACCACCCTTCTGGACTCAAGTCAGACATTCTCTGCAGATGCTCACAGGGCTTGGACCAGTGGAGAGAGACCCTGGAGCGGAGGCTGGGGTCACAACTTGCAGGTTAGCGAAATATCTCAGAAGTGATGGCGGGTCCAACCATCTGGTAGCTTCCTTCAGTCACCCAAACCTCCAAGGCAGACGTGCTACCCAGAGGGGGAGGCCCTGTGGGGAGATTTCTGGTGTCCCCCTTCTTAAACCCTGGGAATAATGCACTGCATGCACTGGGCAGACTGTCATCCGGCTGGCAACCTCTTCTGCTGGAAGCAGTCTGCTGCCCGACCCCCCAGCCATCTTCTTTGGCATCTGTCTCTGCTTGAACAAGTGGTCTGAGTAGGGCTGCTCTGCCCATGACCTCAGGGAGTGGTCCTTGACCACAGCTGGGGCCTATCAGAATCCTTCCCTGGGATTCTTCTTATTGCTGCTGGGGGTAAAAACTGTCCTCTGGGGTAGTGAAGCTGGAACAACGGTGAACTGGGAGCTGCTGGATGCGAGAGAGGATGGAAGGAAGGACTGACCCTGGTAGTTCTAGAGCCCTGAATCTGACACCCTTTCCCACCTCAGTTTGGTTTGTGAGCCCAAGAAGATCTGTTTTATCCAGGCTGGTCCAAGTTGGATTTCTGTCACTGACAGTCAAAAGAGACTCGAGGGAGAGCAACCTGCCTTATGCCTAACGATGCAATAACGGTGACCACTGCCAGCCTACATTGCTATCAAGCACTTTCTATTGTCAAGGGCCACCCATGTTTATTGTTACTAATTTTATCCTCACAACTGTCACAACATGAGGAAAAAGACACATATTTCTACCCATCACACAGATTGTAAAACCGAGGCCCAGACCACAGTGAGGTCCAGTGTAACCCTGTCACCACTCTAGGTCATCAGGAGGTTCAAGCATAGCTGGGCAGAAGCTGGGATTCCCTACTCTGAGTCCCAGGTTCCTTTCTTTGGGCCACCTGACCCTCACCATCCTCTCCCTTCCCAGGATGAGGGTAGTGACAATGGAGGTTTGGCTTTTGTGGCCGGGATTTCTGGGCTTCTGCATCACCCCTGGTGTGGTTACATCCACAGTGCGGACTGACACCATTCAAGTGTCTATTCAGTAGTTCCTTAGTAAACATGAACTCCACACCAGGCACTGTGACCTCTGCTCCCTCCCTGGCCATTGCCTTAGAGCTGGGCAAACTGCTTCCTGACGCCAGACACCAGAGAGAAAGGCCTTGGGCTGACCTTGGGGTCATCTGTTTTTCAGTCACAGCGTCTTGATAAGATCACAGTCAGATACAGTTTCTGTTGCTAAAAATATGTTTCAATATATTTTATCAAATATATCGATTGAATATATTCAGTATATTTTTCAGTTCTGAGGTACAATTAATGAAAATTGTTTTATAACTTCATTACAGATAAGTTATGATAATATGTTATAGTGTGAAAGTGTTAGTCACTCAATCATGTCTGACTCTTTGTGATCCCATGGATTATAGTCTTCCAGGCTCCTCTGTCCATGGAATTTGTAGCCATTCCCTTCTCCAAGGGATCTTCCTGACCCAGGGATCAAACCCAGGTTTCCTGCATTGCAGGCAGATCCTTTACAATCTGAGCCATCAGGAAAGCGCTGATATCACATTGAGGTGTAACTGACAATGGAAAGGATTTCCACTATTGAGTTAGTTAATTACCTATAACCTTACAGATTTCCTTTTTTCCCCCCTGTTTGGTGAGAATACTTAAATTCTATTCTCTCAGCAAATTTCAATTGTACAACACACTCTTATCTACTATAGCCACCACGTTATACGTTAGATTCTCAGACTTTACTCATCTTAAAACTGAACGTTTGTACCCATTTACCAGTATCTCCCTATTTCCCTCTCACTCAGTACCTTGGTACTAAATATTTTTTTGAGATTCCTTTTATAATTCTTAGGTTCTGTGAAATCTGTTACTTCTGTGTGTTTTATGATAAACCTGCATTTTCAAAAAAAATGCTCATTTGTGTTCAGTATGTTCAGTTCAGGAAGGCAGAGAAGTAAACGATATATTTCTATACCAAATGATTTAAATGGAAAAAAATATGTTTATACTCAAAGGGTTAAAATCTTAGTTTTCTGGAAGGCTTGGTTACCCAGACAGAAGCCATCTCCAGGGGTGGTGGGCAGCCTGCTTTGTAGGACGGCCTTCTGTCCCCAGTTTCCACGTAGCGTCGCCACTGCGCTCAGCAGACTATCGGCCTCTGTCCTCTCGCTGCCCTGGCCAGGCTCTGAGCACATCTCAGGTTCTCAGGGCCCGCAGGGCAAGTAAGTGGAAACGTAAATGCCAAGCTATGTAAACCACCATCCAACCCAAGACTGACTCCCGGGCGGACCCTCCCCTGTGTCTGAGACACTCGACAACTGCCTTTACCAGCTCCTCGAAGTTGTCATGTATTTTATCTTCATGATGACTCTATGTTGTTGCCGTTCAGCCGCTTGGTCATGTCTGCCTCTTTGCAAACCCCGCTGATTGCAGCACGCCTGGTAGGTGCTAGTATTAGTACTACCCCCAGTTTACAGATGGGGAAACTGAGGCACAGAAAGGGTAAACAGCTCATTCGAGGCTTCTCAGCTCAAAAAGTGGCAGAGTTAGGATTTGAACCCAGAATCAGCTTGCCACACCCTTCACCTCAATGCGTTCTTGCTTCTAAACCAAGAAGAGAGCCTGCTCTCAGACGGAGAGGTGCCTGGTTATTCCAGGAGGGAGAAGAACACAAGCCCTCATCACCTATCATCTCTCCTTTCAGGGGCCAGAGAAGTGGGGGAGGCGCCCATAAGCCCCTCTGGTTTCACCAACAATCAACCACCATGTATGGTATTACAGACTACAATAACGAGCCTGGTGTGGGAAGGGGACGACCAGACGCCATCAGGCCCCTCGGCGAGGGGTCAGTGTACTGTGGAGACGCTACTTCCAGGTCAGCGCTAACAGCCAAGGTCACTGTCTGACAGAGAGCAATCCCCTGGGGTCTCTGCATTCTCATTTATCAAAGGAAGGGGTCTCGGGAAGCAAGAGGGGCAGGGCCACGTCTGCCGGGCTCACCTCCCAGCCTAGATGGTTGCCAGCGCCCAGCAGGCACTTCAGGAATGCTTGCAAGAAGGGAGCTGTGGAGAGACGGGGCAAAGGCAAGGAGAGAGGATTGTAAGGAAAAGGGAGGGGCGAAGAGGAGAGGGAAAAGGAGGGGCGAGGCCCAGAGGCGTCAGCAGAGTGGGCCTTTCCTGCCCCTCAAGGTCACATCAGGACCCTGGGGAGAAGCCCTTCACATCGGTGTGTCCTGTGGAACTGCACTTGGCCTGCTAGAGTGGGGGAGGGCCTCTGAGGACCCCCATCCAGTCCCCTTCACCCTGAGGCTCAGGGAAATTAGGTGACGAGCCCCTGGGGATAAGATAGGACTGTCTTCTGTTTCTAGGCCGACACTGGCCTCTACCACCCCTCCGAGTCCCCGCTCCCTCCCCGAGTGGGCTGAGCACAGCCCTGGTTCCCACCGTGACCTCTTTCCCGGGGGGCCTCTTGCTGCCTGCCCAGGCCGCCGAAGCTGACCAGGGAAGATTTGTGAGTCCTTTACTGCCACCGTCTAATGACCGTATGAAATATGTATGCCTGGTGAAGAGGAGAGGGAGAGCTTTCATTTTTCAAGTGCATGAAGCAGAATAATATGAAGACGAAAAGCTGCTTCTGTGCGCCTGCCAGGGTGGGAGCAGCTGGGACTGACACAGAGGGAGGGCCTGGCTGGGGTGCTCGGGCCAGGGCCAGGCTGTAGTGTGGCCAGTTAGGGGCCCTGTGCCCAGGACAAGGCAGCAAATTTGACCCACTAGGCAGCCCTGCTGGAGACCCTCCTTTACATTCATCCTTAGCCGTGCACTCCAGCTTTGCTGCCAGCTCTGGCCTCATCTCAGCTGGACCATGTGCAGCTCCCCAAGGTTGGGTCAGGGCTCCACCCTGCCAGAGACATTCCCAGCGCTGACTGCACAGAGGGTTGAAGCTGTGCCAGGGTGGGGTTGTGGGGCCTGGACATAAGGAGGGCTCAGGAAAGCTCGGATCTCCATCATCTGTAGCTACACTTACGTCCACATACACACCACACAGGTTAAGGTATGCTATACACTTAACTCAAAAAAGACTTTGAGCCCTGTGCCAGGCAGGCACGCCAGGAGATACAGAAATAAGGTACAGACTTGTCTGTCAAGGGGAGGGAACGGGGCACACATAGGCAGATTTCAGGAATGGCAGACTATTCCCAACAGCACGTTTCAATGCGCCAAAGTCATAAGTCCCAGTGGCAGATTGTTTTACTTCTGACCACATCCATACATGGTAGGTGCTTAAATAGCCCTCAGATCCTGTCTTTAACAAACAAGGAAAGAGACAGGATGATAAGGAACTTGCCCGAGATGTCACAGCTGCTAAGCAACAGAGCTGGCTTCCAAATCCCTGTGCTGAAAACCATTTAGCACCTTGTGGGACAGGCCCTGGGAGCTCCATCCTGTGGAGGCCAGGGAGCAGCTCGGTCCTGCCTGCTCCGCTACCCGCCTGCAACCTGTCCCGTGCAGGCAGGGCTCTGTCCCAGCCCCTTACTGCTGGTTACCATACTTTTCACAACAACCTCCTTCCCAGACCTTGCTTCGTGCCTGAGGAACGGAAAGATCAGCAGATGAATTAGGTGCCAGACAGTGACCATTGGCTTCCCTTTAAGAAGGTGGGTTTGAGGAGTGACCAGGGGACAGTGCAGAGAGAACCAATGTCCTCCTCAGGCCATGAACACCCCCTCCCTCCTGCCACATTCTGGGAACTCTCTGTCTCCCTAAAGGGTCACCCCCGGGATCTCGCAGGCCAGTCAGAGGGCTGCAAGGATGGGGGAAGGGGATGGCCAGGATGGGTGGCTCTCACACTGTACCTGGCGACTCTAAGAAATGCGGAACCAGGGTTCTAGGTGGGCCCCCGAGCTGAGCTCCTGGCCCTCCCTGATGCCTGTGTGACCCTGCTGCTATCCCACCTGGGCTAGAGTCTCAGCCACAGGTACATACAGGCAGATTCTGCCACTTGCCAAGATGCTCACAAGAGGCCCAGGGATACGATGGCAAAACCTGGGGTCCGTGGCATCAAGGCTCTGCACAGTCCTGCTGGCCTTGGTGATTCTGCATCCAGGTCTCCCTGATGCACCCAAAGCATCCTCCTGCCTGGTCATCCATAACTGCTGTCCACACTCTGCTCCCCACCCCGCCCAGCTCAAAGCTTACCCCTAGAGCCCCCTCCCTCAGGGAGTTCCCTGTTCTTGGCCTGAGAGCCCCTAGCTGGACTGGTTTGGGAATAGTCTGCCATTCCTGAAATCTGCCTCTGTGTGTCCAGTTCCCTCCCCTTGACAGACAAGTCTGTACCTTATTTCTGTATCCCCTGGTGTGCCTGGCACAGGGCTCAAAATCTTTGCCAAATTTAGTAAAGCCTGGGATTTTCATTGCTAGACACTGAGGGCCAGCTTGGCCTTCCTTCTGGGGGGTGGGGCTAATGCTCCCCATCAGTAGAGCAGGGGCTCCGTGGGTGGCCCAGGAGGCAGGGCTGGGGTTCATAAAGCATCTCCAGTGAGTCCCCCAAGCTCAGATCTCTTGTCCAAGCTGTGTACTGACCAAACCCCAGAGGCAAGGGGGGTGGGGGCGAGCACTCCATGAAGGGCCCTCGCAGTCAGCCTGCAGCACGTGCAGGGCAGGTGAGAAGGGCACACTGGGTCTGGAGGGGCAGATGGGGGGGCACCTGGCACACCTCAGAAACAACCTTCACCAAAATGATGACCAGACTTGCGCTCGGTCACGTACTCAGTAAGCACTTGCTGACATTTCCAGTGTGCCAGCTACCATGCCAGGCCTTACGCTACAGCCCTTGGGTGTGACAACGCCCTTGCTGGAATGTGACTTACAATCAGAAAGTGGAGACAGACAATAGCGGAGGAGAGAAATAGCTAAACAGACAGTGGCAAGAACGCTGGGGAAATACAGCAGATGGGCTAGCAGGCGGCTGGGGTTGCTGGTTCAGATCGATCTGTCTGCGAGAGGCTCCTTGGCAAAGTAGACTCGGGTCCACAGGGCAGTCATGGCTAGACACCGAGAAGCCTGGTAGGTCCTGGTGAGAACTGCTCTCACTGAGGCCTGGAGGTGGCTCAGACTGTCTCTGCCTCCCCCAGCAGAAGCGTCTGCAGCCCAGGAAGACCACCGGCAGGTCAGCATCTGTCCCTGTGGTCAGTTCGAGGGAGACGGTGCGGCTGGGACTGGCTGCTGCCCAGGGCCTGATATATAAGGCGTCTCCTCCGATTCTCCCCAACACTGGCATTACTAGCAAAACTAATTCCCTCATTTGGGCTTTTATAATTGCATCCAAGAGTGCTTATTTCTGTGATGGACAATGCCGGCAGAAGTGTAATTTTCTTCTGCTGACAAAAAGGAGAAAAAAATAAATACATGGGGGGGAAAATTCCAAAGGTTAACACAAGGAGAACCTGCAGTGGGGGGAACAGCCATCCCCAGACGGGCCAGGCTGTGCCAGAAACATCCAACTCTCCCCTGGCTCTAGGGTGGGGCGGGGGGCAAAGGACCCCCTGCCATTTCCCTTTGAGCGCTTACTGTGTGTCAGGAGCTGTGCCTGGCATTTCCCATGCTCTAGTTCATCCTATCTTCCTCAGAGTCCTATGGGACCAGCACCAATATTATTTCTATCTCACAGATGGAAGGAACTGAGGCTCAGAAAGGTCGGTCAACTTGCCTAAGGTCAAACAGTACCAGGACATGAACCCAATACAGTCAACTGCAAGACAGGTGCTCTCAGCCACTTCCCTCCCCTGCACCCGTCCCCCGTCGGCAGGGCCAGGGAGAGGCGTCCTCCGGCAGTTTGAGAGCTCTGCCGCAGGATCCAGTGGCTCCCACCAGGCCACTGTCCCTACCCTGGAGATGAGGCCCCCACAGGCAGTCTGTTCCTTCAGAGGCTCTGCCTCCAGCCTCTGCCTGGAGTGGGTGGGCTCCAGCAATTCTGGTTGTACCCATCACAGAGGCCACAGGGGCTTCTGGCGTGGTTTCCTCAGCCAAGACACCTGGCCCTCAAAGCAAGTCCCCCCGTCCATCTCGTCCCACCCAAGCTTAGTCTTGGTGTATGCAGGTGGCTCCGGGCCTAGACTCGGGGAGGCTGCCATCTGCTAAAAACTGGGGCAGCCTGGTGGCTGTGGGTACTCTACTGATTTGTGCAGGGCTTTTCCCTAGCACCTTGGGGATGTAACTCTCCCTTCAACTAGGATGGCAGGGCTCTATACTCAGCCCAGCTCCCTGCCCTCTGATGCTCATCACAGCATCTCACCCTGACTCCCAGGGACCTGCCATGTCAACAGCGGTCAGGTCCTCTCGTCTCTTTCCCAAAGCTCCCTCCTGACCCAGCCTACTTTGACAGTGAGCAGACACCATCTCTCACCCTCCTCCACTCATTTGCCCTGGGCCAGAGGCCTCCCTTGCATGCTCTCTGCCTTACTGATGCCATTTCCATGGGTCCTCAAACCGTCCTGTCATCCCTCGTCATGGCACTGCAGACACCCGTCCATTGATGCTGGGCCTTATGCCCCAACCTGACTCCTACCTGCTTGGGCCCCCTCGGGCCCGTCTCAAACCACTGCTCAGCAGAAGCTGCTGCATACCCTGATTGCCTGCCTCTGGCAGACGCCCTTCTCGCTCATGTTTCTAAACACCCTCTGCCCTTTATAGCTAGAAAGTCCTGCTCTCGTGTCTTCTCTCATCCATCCTATGCTGTTTCACTTTCCTCGACCTCACCGTCTCTTCTCTATACACACATGCACACACCGCTCGCCACACACCCTCTCTCTCCCCCTCCCTGTCCTCACATCCTCTCACCGAAACCTGTCTGGCTGAGGGGGACCACATCCCGCCACATACTCACACACGCCAACACACGAGCATCTGCGCCTGCCCTCAGTCTCGAGCCACCCCCACCCTGACCCCAGCCTCGGCCCCGTGGCGCCCCCACACCCCTTCCCCAGCCACCTGTGCGCCTCTCCCTGGGGCCGGCAGCTGGCAGCACACACTCAATCACTCTCCACCAGCGTCCGCACTCCCGTCACGCACGCTTGCCCAGATGCCCCGCATGGGCTTCTGCTCTGAAGCAAGGCAGGCCCAGCTGCCTTCCCCAGCAGCCCCGGGTCCCGGCAGCCATGGCAGGCAGTGGGCACCAGCGAGCAGTTCTGCTCCCGTGCACAAATCTGCAGAGAAGGGCACACGGTACAATTTGTTCAGGAAACAATAGCAATGTTTGACATGTCATGAGGATTGATGGAGCAGAAATTTACATGGGAGAATGCATTTTTAAACAGCTCCATGGAGCCCCGGTGCTTCACTGGTAATGCTTTCCACATTTATCACTCACTGAGCCCCTCTGAATAACTCTTTAAACTACGTAAGATTAACTGCACTCTTGCAAGCTTGCGGGGGGTTGGTGGTGGTTGGGGGTTGTTGATGTGTGAGGCAGGGAGGGACTCCACTGGAGGAACCCAGTATCCCAGAGGCTGGCCTCCACTTGGCCTGAGGGAGTAGGCCCTCTCCCCTACTGCCGCGCTCCCTCCCCTGGGGCTGTGGACGAGGATTTCGGCTTCTCTCTAGGATACAAAGCCTATGGCCAGGAAATATCATCTGGTCTGCCCCCGCTTCCAGGGAAATGCTTGGTGTGCCATTTCTGTCATCATCTCAGAAGGAAGCTATCTGATCCAAGAAGGAAGCCAGGGCTCACGGGTGAGGGCATGGTGAGGGGTGGGCAAATGAGGTTTGGCTAGAAGTTGTTGCTGTGAGTACCTTCCTGGGGGTTTTGGCCCGGGGGTGGGGTGCCACACTCCTGGGAGGAGAAAAAATGACAGCAGTAAAGAAATGACAGTAAGCAAAGGCCTCCCACTGGACTTCATGTAGGATAAGGAG
Organism: Oreotragus oreotragus; assembly: GCA_006410675.1. Lineage (NCBI taxonomy): Eukaryota > Metazoa > Chordata > Mammalia > Artiodactyla > Bovidae > Oreotragus > Oreotragus oreotragus. The sequence goes on from SJYX01010262.1 coordinate 235,518, forward strand.
GTGAGTGCTCCGGGTGGGCAGTGGGACTAGGGAGTGAGCGAGAGGGTGCAGGAGAGATCCCGGGGAGGCTGTGGGCCATGGGAAGAAAGATACATTTAGGAAAGTCCCCAGGGCCTGTTCTTGGCCTTCTGAGTGTGAGGAGGCTTTAGGACATGAGTGCTCCTGGGGAGGCTGGGGACAGAGGCTCAGAGCCCATGATCAGGTGAGTCGCTGAGTAGGAGGGCAGTGAGGAAAGCGTGGGGACCCGGTGGGTGGTGCACCTGGGGTGGACGGCCACCACTCCATGGCGCGTGCTCAAGCCGCACTACCTGCGGTCCTAGTACTGAGCGCAGAGAAGGCCTCAGGGTGTCTCAGTCCCACCTTCCCTACAGGAATCAACAACCAGTGGGACATGGGTAGAGCCCCTCTGCTCTGCCTGCTGGTGGGTGAGAAATGTCTCTCTCCCTGGGAGGCCAGCACCAAGGCCCTCAAAAGGACCTGTGGCTCTGTGGAGGGTCGTGAAAATCCCTCCAACCCGAGATCTGGGTTCTGGTCCAGCTTCTGCCCAAACATCAGCTGTGGGACTCTGAGGAAGACCCTGGCATCTCGGCCCACATGCGGCAGAGCCTCCTGACAGTCTGCCTGTTTCTCCTCTGATGCTAGCAGCCATCCTCCACCAGAGCCAGACGGAGCATCTGGCCACATGGGACACCATTCTCCAGCTTAGAAGGCGCCCAGCGCACTGAAGACAGTCCCAACTGCTTGTAGCATCCCTGAGGCCTGATGTGGGCCAGTCTCTGTGGCCTCTGACTTCCTTTCCTGGCCTGTTTGTCAACAACCAAGGTCACATCCACGCTAATCCTCAGTTTCTCATCTGTAAAATGGGGCTAATGACAGTACCTGCCTCATGGGATTGGTGTGGGGATTTTAGAAGGTGCCTTAGACCCGTGCCTGGTACATAGGAACCTGCTGTCCAAGTGGAGCCAGTATTCATCTACCATGCACAGTTCTAACTATTCACTCTTTCTGGTCCTCAGCAGACCTGCTTCTGCTGAGCCCCCTCTCAGCCTGGCCCTCCTGCCTGGGCTGTGCCTGCAGTGGGCTGGTGAAAGAGGAGGGGAGTGGCACTGAGCCCTGTGGCAGGGGCAGCTCCAGCAGGGGCCAGAGCCAAGCCCCGCCTATTACTGTGTCCATCTGCACCTATTACTGTGTCCATCTGCAGCAGGGGGAGGAGGGATGAAAGCTAAGAATGGGCTGACGAGTGCACTCAAGGTGTGGGGTCCTCAGCTTGCTTGTTACTGAAGACATGGTGTTGTTCTTGGGCTCCTCCACCCCTTCCTTATTTCTCTTTATTTTAAAACCTGGAAATAAAAATTGATAGGGAGCAAATTGCTCTGGCCAGCGGCTCTGTGCTTAAAGAAGTTGTCACAGGAAAGCAATTACAGGATGTCAAGGGCTGTCGGGTGGCCACGGCTGCCTGCGCCTCATGCCTGACACTGCCTGGTGGTCCCCGGGCCTCCTGCTGGGGAGATGCCTTGTTGGTCTGAGGGGCCCCATGGAGGCAGGGGCATAACTGCCATCACTGCCCTGCTGAGTACCAGCTCTGAGCCGGGCACCATGTGAGAAACGTGGTATGATTTGGCCCTAGTCCTTAAAGCAACCAGCAAGATGGAGCCACAATCCCATTTTACAGGTGAAGCAATTCCAGCTGCTATGACTGCAAAAATAGAAATAGCAACTCACTCTCGCTTAGTCCTTACTGGGCTCTAGGATTTATTCCAAGAAATCTATGAATATTCAGTTCAGTCGCTCAGTCATGTCTGACTCTTTGCGACCCCATGAATCGCAGCACGCCAGGCCTCCCTGCCCATCACCAACTCCCGGAGTTCACTCAGACTCATGTCCATTGAGTCAGTAGCACATTTCATTTCCACTCCTACTCTGTGAGAGAAGTACTAATTCTACCCTCATTTTAGGGGAAGTGCTCAGCTGCAGCAGAAGCTTCCGGCACCACACACGACCCCCTGTGGCCACTTCCAGGTGCCAGGGGCTGCTTCGGGGGAGGACCTGTGTCTCTCTTGTCCTGTGGACTTTCTTCTCAAGGGAGCAGTTGGAATGATGGGGTGGCCACATTCCCCAGATGCTGCCTCCACTCAAATGGGGCTAGGACTCAGTGGACCCATATCCTAGCCTCCTTGTCCTGAGCTCAGATAGCTCAGGCACAGCCTTCCCACTGATTTCCCAGTGGATGGCACTCCAGGAGCCCCCCGCAGAAACAAGCTTCACGGTGCGGTCTTGAGTGCCCTCGTCTCACTTCCTACTCCCATCTGAGTTTCCTGGGGTCACGTCCCAAGTAAACTGCCTGTCTTCATGTCCCTGTCTCTGAGTCAGCTTCTGGGGAGCCAGACCTCAGACACAAGCCTCAGGCTGGATGCTGGGCACCCCTGGTGAGTCCGACAGTGTGCCCCTAGTCTTCTTGGTACTCACAGAGGCCGCGGCTCAGAGACAGCTGCTACTCAGCTCAGGGTCCTGCAGTTAGTCACCGAGAGGTGGGACTCGAACCTTCAATCTGTCTGACACTTGCACACACAAATCAAAGAGGAAAGAAATCCCACTCCTAACTCCTCTACAATGCTGTCCATTTTTTTATGCCCTTGGGCTTGAGGAAGACTCAACTGAGTGCCTTTTTAAAAAAACAATCACATCAGACCCCTTCAAACAAAGAAGACTGAAATGCAGAAAGTCATTTTCCCAGGGATGTGGGAGGGTGACTGGGGGTGAACGTGATGTTCACAATCAGAAGGGACTCGAGGCCAGTTATCAAGATGGGATTATGTGGTAGAGGATGAGAAGGGGAGAGTGCCAGAGAAATATGGAGACAGACATCGTGGCTGAGGCTCAGTCAAGTGGGGCCTGATGTGCAGAGGAGATGGAAGGAGGAGGAAAAGACAGTCCAATCAACCCCCTGGGGAGGCAGCCAAACTGTGGTTGGGAACGCCTCCCCTCACTGCTAGATCTCACCACTGTCTCCTTGCCTGGAGTCTGACCCCCTCCCTTCTCTCCTTGCCTGCTCCTATGGGATGCAACAGGTGGTCCCAGGCCTAGTGGGAAGGTGGGGAGAGGTACCTGGGTGGGACTCACGTGCCAGGACACATTCTCACTCAAGGTGACTTGGAGCTGGGTGACATAGCTCCCATGCCTGCTGCCATCGGTGGGCTCCGACTGGGCCAGCATATGTGTCTCACTAATGAACCATATTGATTCCGCATCCTCCTGTTGTCTCCCCAAATGGCAAGCCACACATCTGATAGATTAAACACTCACATGAATGCCCGCCTGACATCTCCATCACTCCGCCTATAGGTCCCTAATGAATTTTACAGCCCCGCAACGACAGAAGAAATTAAGGTCAAAATCTGACGCAGAAACTATAAATCACCCGTGATCCTGAGCCCAGCAGAGAGCTGCAGTCCCAGCCCCTCTCGCACCTGAGCCAGTCCAGCCCAGGGCTTGGTGGTGAGACAGCCAGACTGTATCGGTGTGGGCTTGGGAGGGTGTGCTGGGCGCATTCGTGCCTGAGAAGCAGCCCCTATCCACAGAGGTTTGGGTTTCCTCACTCCTCTGCCCATCCCACAAGTAGTTAGAATGCTCTAAGACTGAGAAATAAGCCAACAGGAGAGCAGCGCATCTCATTTATACAGACTTGCTTCCCAAGGAGTTCAGGACAGTCTAGCCACGCTGCTCTAAAAGTGTCTCAGAACAGGCAGGGGGTTCAACAGCCTTCTGTCCATTTTGCAGACAGAGAAACTGAGGCTCACGGAGAAAACGGGTTTTCCCAGGGCCCTTCAGCAAACTGAATCACTGACTTTCTGACTTCAAGGCTGCAGGTCTTATGACAATGGGAGCCTAAAGGGATTTTTGATCCTTGTCCTGTTTCTCCTTTGGGTATCCTGGGTAGAGAGAGGGAGCTCTGGGCCTTGGGTTCAGCCTGGACATCAGCCAGCCCAGTTTCCATTCTGCCACACCTCTCAGCCCCATAGTTTCACTGGGTGAGTCTTGGAGGGGGTCAGTCTCTAAGGGAAGGCTGTGGTGCCTCATGGTGAAGGGAATGAATGGACTTGGCATCCTAGAGACAAGGGCTTACCCTCAGCTCTGCCTGTTCCACAGGTGTGTCCTCTGGCAAGTGGTTAACTATTTTGAACCTCAGAGATCTCATCTATAAAGTAAGGACACTAATTTCTGCCTCACCAGGTTGTCGTGGGGCTTCAATGAGATAACACACAGAAGGTGCTCAGTTTGGCATCAGACACTTAATGTTGGTGCCTGTCATCTGTTTAGCATGCACTCTGTGCCAGGCGCTGCACAAAGTTCACATTATCTCACCGAACCCCCACAACAAATCCATAAGGAACCATCGCCATGGTCATTTTCCAGATCACAGAGCTTATCTGGCAGAGACTTAAACGCCCATGCCACCTTTCTCAAGTGAGCCAGGCTTTTTAGGTGGCACAACACTACCTGGCTGAAATACTACATTTCCCACCTTCTTTTGCAGATACGCACATTCACAGAACTAAGTTAGAGTTAACATCTATCCTTCTGAAACTCTTCCAAAAAATTTCAGAGGAAGGACCACTCCCATACTCATTTATATGAGGCAACCATCACCCTGATCCCAAGATCAGAAAAAGATACCACCAAAAAAAGAAAATAACAGGCCAATAACATTGATGGACAGAGACGCAAAAACCTTCAACAAAACACTAGCAAAAATAATTCAACAATAAGCTTAAAGGATCATGCATCATGATCAAGTAGGAATTCTCCCATGGATACTAGGACTTTTCAATATCTGCAAATCAATCATGGTAATATACCGCTTTAAAAAACTGAAGAATAAAAACCTTATGACCATCTCAATAGATGCAGAAAAAAAACTTTTGATAAAATTCAACACTCATTTATGATATAAATTTTCTAGAAAGTGGGCAGAGAGGGAACCTATCTCAACATAATAAAGGCCATATATAGCAAACTCACAGCTAACAGCCTACTCACAGGTGAAAAGCTGAAAGCATTTCCTCTAAGATCAGGAAAAAGACACGGATGTCCACTTTGTCACTTTTATTCAACATAGGTTTGGAAGTGCTGGCCACAGTAATCAGAGAACAAGAAGAAATAAAAAGGAATCCAAATTGGAAAAGAAGTCAAACTGTCCTGTTCTGCAGATGACAAGATACTATATATAGAAAACCCTGTGGGCAGCAAAAAAAAAAAAAAAAAAAAGAAAACCCTGAAGATGGTACCAGAAAACTAGTAGAGCTCATCAATGGATTTGGTAAAACTGCAGGACACAAAATTAATACAGAAGAATCAGTTACATTCCTATACACTAACCATGAAAGATTAGTCAGAAAAGTTAAGGAAACAATCTTATTTACTATCACATCAAAATGAATAAAATACTTAGGAACAAATCTACCTAAAGAAGCAAAAGACCTATACTCTAAAAATTGTAAGATGCTGTTGAAAAGAACTGAAGATGATGCACACAGATGGAAAGATATATCACAGTCTTGGATTTGGAGAATCAATTTTGACTACCTTATTCAAGGCTATCTACAAATTACCAATGGCATTTTTTTTTTTTTAACAGAACTACAACAAAAATTTTAAAAGTTGTATGGAGACACAAAAGGCTCCAAATAGCCAAAGCAATCCTGAGAAAGAAAAATAGAGCTGGAGGAATCAGGCTCCCTGACTTCAGACTACACTACAAAGCTACAGTAATCAAGAGAGTATGGTACTGGCACAAGGACAGCAAGACAGATCAACGGAACAGGACAGAAAGCCCAGAAATAGACCCATGCACCTATGGTCAATTCATCTGTGATAAAGGAGGGATGACAACAAAATGGATAAAAGACAATCTATTCAATAAATGTTGCTGGGAAACCTGGACAGCTACAGGTAAAAGAACATTCCCTAACACCATACACAGAAATAAACTCAAAATGGATCCAAGACCTAAATATAAGATTAGACACTATAAAACCTTTAGAGGAAGACAGAAGCAGAACACTCTGACATACATCACAGAAGTATCTTCTTTGATCCGTCTCCTAGAATAATGAAAATAGAAACAAAAATAAACAAATGGGTCCTAGTTAAACTTGAAAGCTTCTGAACAGCATATGAAACCATAAGCCAAACAAAAATATAATCCACATAAAGGGAGAAAACATTTGCACATGAAGCAACTGACAAAGGATAAATCTCCAACAGATACAGACAAAATATATGCAGCTCTACAGTGGAAAAAAAAAAAAAATCCCTAATCGGAAAATGGGCACATCTAAATGGACATTTCCCCCAAAACGACATACAGATGGCCAAAAAGAGCATGAAAATAAACCATAAGCCAAACAAAAATATAATCCACATAAAGGGAGAAAACATTTGCACATGAAGCAACTGACAAAGGATAAATCTCCAACAGATACAGACAAAATATATGCAGCTCTACAGTGGAAAAAAAAAAAAAATCCCTAATCGGAAAATGGGCACATCTAAATGGACATTTCCCCCAAAACGACATACAGATGGCCAAAAAGAGCATGAAAAGATGACCAACATCACTAATGATCAGAGAAATCAAAATCAAAACTGCAGTGAGGTATCACACCTCATACCTGTCAGAATGGCCATCATCAGAAAGTCTACAAATAAATCCTGGAGAGAGTATGGAGAAAAGAGAAACCTCCTGCACTGCCGGTGGGAATGTAAACGGATAAACCACTATGAAGAATAGTATGGATCTTTCTTTAAAAGTAGAAATAGAACTATCATATGATCCAGCAATCCCGCTCCCTATATCCAGAGGAAATCATACTTTGAAAGGATATACAGGCACCCCAGTGTTCACCGCAGCACTATTTACAACAGTCCAGACATGGATGCAATCTAAATATCCCTCGACCGAGAAATGGGTAAAGATGTGGCACAGATATACAATGGACTATTACTCAGTCATAAAAAAGAACAAAATGCCATGAAGCAACATGGACGGACCTAGAGATTTTCATACTAAGTAAGACAGAGAAAGCCAAATATCATATGCTATCACTCATATGTAGAATCTAAAACATGATACAAATGAACTTATTTACAAAACAGAAGCAGACTTACAGATAATGAAAACAAATTTATGGTTACCAAAGGGGAAATGTGGTGGGAAGGGATTAATCAGGAGTTTTGGATTAACATACATATACTACTAGATATAAAGTAGATAACCAGCAAGTACCTACTGTATAGCACAGGGAACTCTACTCAATATTCTGATAATCTATACAAGAAAAAAAAAATCTTGGACTTCCCTGGTGGTACAGTGGATAAAAATCTGCCTGCTAATGCAGGGAACACAGGTTCAACCCCTGGTCCAGGAAGATTCAGCGTGCTGTGGAGCAGCTAAGTCCATGTCCGACAACTATTGAGGCCTTGCTCTAGGGCCTGTGAGTTGCAACTACTGAAGCCCACGCCCCCTGGAGCCTGTGCTCCACAACAGGAGGGGCCGCCACAATGAGAAGCCCATGNGGGGACACAGGTTCAACCCCTGGTCCAGGAAGATTCAGCGTGCTGTGGAGCAGCTAAGCCCATGTCCGACAACTATTGAGGCCTTGCTCTAGAGCCTGTGAGTTGCAGCTACTGAAGCCCACGCCCCCTGGAGCCTGTGCTCCACAACAGGAGGGGCCGCCACAATGAGAAGCCCATGTGCTGCAGCAAAGAGTGGCCCCTGCTCACTGCAACTAGACAAAGCCCGCACACAGCAAACGGTCCAGTGCAGCCAGGAAGAATGGGGAATCAGGAATTAATTAAAACATGTGCATGTATAACTGAATCACTCAGCTATACACCTGAAACTAACACAGCATTGTAAACTAACTATACTCCATAAAAACTTTTAAAAATTAACTCAAAATGGATGAAAGATGTAAATATAAGACCTCAAACCATAAAACCTGAAAAAGAAAACACAGGTGGGGAGCTCCTTGACATTAGTCTTAGTGATGATGTTTTTTGGAGTTGATGCTTAAAGCAAAAGTAACAAACTAAAAAAGTAAGCAAGTGCCGCTGCTGCTGCTGTCGCTTCAGTTGTGTCCGACTCTGTGTGACCCCATAGATGGCAGCCCACCAGGCTCCGCCGTCCCTGGGACTCTCCAAGCAAGAACACTGGAATGGGCTGCCATTTCCTTTTCCAATGCGTGAAAGTGAAAAGTGAAAGGGAAGTCGCTCAGTCGTGTCTGACTCTTAGCGACCTCATGGACTGCAGCGCACCAGGCTCCTCCGTCCCTGGGATTTTCCAGGCAAGAGTACTGGAGTGGGCTGCCATTGCCTTCTCCAAATAAACAAGTGGGACTACATCAAATTAAAAGGCTTCCAAACTTCAAAAGAAACCAACAAAATAAAAAGATAACCTACTGAATGGGAGAATATATTTTGCAAATCACACATCTGATAAGGGGTTCATATCCATACCTATGGAATGCATACAGCTCACCAGCAAAACCCCAAACAATCTGATTAAAAATGGGTAGAGGATCCGAATAGGAGTTTTTCCAATGATGATGTGCAGATGGCCAACAGCTACTTGAAGAGGTACTCAACATCACTCATCATCAGGGAAATGAAAATCAAACCACGGAGAGAGATCACTTCATACCCATTAGAATAACTACTATCACAAAGATAGCAAATAGCAAGTGTTGATGAGAAGGTGGACAGGGAGCCCTTGTGCCCTGCTGCTGGGAGTATAAGCTGGTGCAGCCACTGGGGAAAACAGTATGGAGACTGCTTTAAAAAAAAAATAAATAAAAAATAGAGCTACCAAATGATTCAGCAGTTCTAGTTCTGGATATTTACCTGAAGAAAAGAAAACACTAATTTGAAAAGATATCTGAACTTCCATGCTGACATCAACTTTTTTTTTTAAACAATAGTCAAGATACAGAAACAAGCTAAGTGTNTTGCTTTAAAAAAAAAATAAATAAAAAATAGAGCTACCAAATGATTCAGCAGTTCTAGTTCTGGATATTTACCTGAAGAAAAGAAAACACTAATTTGAAAAGATATCTGAACTTCCATGCTGACATCAACTTTTTTTTTTAAACAATAGTCAAGATACAGAAACAAGCTAAGTGTCCATTGAGAGGGAACGAATAAAGAAGATGTATACATGCAGTGGAATATTATTCAGCCACAAAAAAGATGGAAATTTTGCCACTGTTGACAATATGGATGAACCTCCGTGAGGGCCTGAAGCTAACTGGAATAAATCAGACAGAGGAAGACAAATACTATATACTGTTACTTATTAGTAGAATTTAAACAACCACCACCACCAAACCCAGCTCACAGCTACAGAGAACACACTGCTGGTTGCCAAAGGTTGGGATGGAGATGGGTGAGACGAAGAAGGTACAAACGTCGTACATTCTGAGGATGTATGTAGAGCATGGGGACTATCGTTGATGACACTTTACTGTATATTTGAAAGTTGCTAAGACAGTAGATCTTAAAAGTTCTCATTAAAAAAATGAAATCTAGTAGAATAAAACAGAAAGAACTAGGGTATATTATCACACTTAGTAGGGAAGTATTGCTTTGTCCTACACATGGATGTGTGTGTGAGTGTGTCTTCTGGGTTATGAAGTTAAGTGTAATTTTTACTATGGTTCATGATTAAAAAATAAAGTTTAAAAAACAGTAAGCAGACCAATGGGCCTACGGGACTTTGAGCCACTCCAGAAACAAGGTGAAAGGAACTGTAGCTGTCATCCCCTCCAACAAGGATGATGCAGTAAGATTAGGCTACTGCAGCCCCACAGCCCAGCTCAACAGAACCCTAGACCTCTGCGGTCCCCCTCCCTGCTCCCACAGCCTTTCTGCTTCCTGCTTCCAGGGTCAGCTTTCAGGCCTGTGCCCCTCTCCTGGTGACCCACCCAACATAGGTGGACTTTGTCAGACATTTGCTTTACTGCACTGACGAACTCATTCTGGCCCGGCTGCACTTACAGCTGCCCACTATCCCCTCACTTGCGGGGTCCATTCCATCTTCTTTGCTCTGGTGTCTTCTGAGCAACTGCCTGAGAGGCGCAATCAGCAGCAACCCTACTGCAGGGGGTCTGACGGGCGCAGAGGGCAGGGAGTCACAGTTCCTGATGTAGGAGGGGACTGTCGGGGGCAGGCGGTCACATGCTGTCGGGACAGACAGACAGACTTCGGGCATCCAGCAGAATCCCTTAATTTTACGGAAGAGGACACCTAGACTCTGGGAGCCAGGGACCTGCACACGGTCACCCAGTGACGACGTAGCTCCAGCTTCTGGAGGGCAGGCTGGGCTCACGTCTCTCGACTCTGGAGACAGCTGAGTCCAACAACAGGCTGGAACTCAGCATGGGAATGGACACCTCACAGTGACAAGCAGCAACTGGGAGGCAGACCTCAGGGCTTAGGAATCGGGCAGATCCAGGTATGAATCCTGGCTTGGTCGCTTGCTCTGCTGGCTGACCCCGGACAGGCTACTAAACCTCTCTGGGCCTCCGTTTCTTTCTTCTGGACAGTGGGTCCAGGAAGAGGTATGTAACATGCTGTAAAGTGCTTGCCATTTATATACTAAGCTTACAGAATGGGCTCACTAGGTCTGTGATGATGAACAATAGTGTCCTTTTTTTTTTTTTTTTNTGTGGGCCTCCGTTTCTTTCTTCTGGACAGTGGGTCCAGGAAGAGGTATGTAACATGCTGTAAAGTGCTTGCCATTTATATACTAAGCTTACAGAATGGGCTCACTAGGTCTGTGATGATGAACAATAGTGTCTTTTTTTTTTTTTTTTTGGACAAAGGGGCAAAGGTCAGCAGCAGACAGAGCTGCTCCTGTCAAGGATGAGAATTCTGGAGGCACCAGTGAGGGAGGCGTGAGAGGCCTGATGACGTGACGAGGCTTTAGATCAATTTGCCAAAAAATCAAGCAGTCGAGCAACTAAATGGCAGGAAACTGCTGGACCTTGAACAAGGTCTGGGACAATCCACTTAAGGGCCGAGCTGGGGGAGCCCTGGCTCTCCATCTGGACCCAGGCTCTATCCAGCCAGTTGCAAGCAGCAGCCCCTGGCCTCCAACCACAGGCCCTGTCAAGGCTCCTTCCAGAAGCCCAGGGCGGCAGTGGGCAGCCAGCTGTGTTCTCTCTCTCTCTCCTCAGCGCCTGTCCTACCTCTCATTCCATCCCATTCCGGGTTTCACGGATTGATATTTAGATTAAAGAGATAAACACATCCAGAGGAGCACTGAGGCCTGACAGACAGAGGAACTTGGACCCGTCAATCACCATCAACCAGCTCAGCTTCCTCCCAGTGCCTGGCCCTGCTGACTGGAGATGAACTAAGAAGAGCAGATTAAAGGGGCCCAGAAGTACCGCTTAGACACCCCCGCTCCCGAATGGGGGGTGGTGTGTCTATGAAGGCCCTCCAGGACAGCTTGGGAGTCGGACTAGGGTCACTACTATTTATGTGCTTGTGTGTATGTGTGCCTGTGTGTGTGTGTCTAACCTCTCTTCCCCTTCCCAGGCTGCAGATAAAGAATTCAATTTTCTTTTAAACGGTGGGGAAATTGGAAGAGATTTTGTTCTGTTTAAGCACAGCTGGAGTCTCAGGTCTCTAGGGATTGGAGAACAATGAGATCAATTAAGATGCCTGCCGTGAGGGGGTGTCAAGAGGAGATGGGGAGAGAGCGCAGAGGTGGGGGACAGGAGGAAGGGGAAGGGAGTCCTGGCTCCGTTCTTGCCTGTGTTGACCTGCTCACCTCTGCTGGGTTTTGCTAAAGAACTTGGATGAGGTCTAACCTTTGGGTGGTGTTATCGCCCAGACTTGCTGATAATTCACATCGGCAATTTCTGTCACCAACTCTATACAATGATAGAATGGACCTGAAACACCGCTATCAGAAACAGGGAGAGGTCAACTACCCTAGAGGAGCACGGATAACCCGGGACGCCTGGCCCGCAGCAGAGGCTGCTACCAACAACTTGTTCTGCATAGGCACCTTTCCATGCATCATGCGACAACATAGCTGAGATGGGAATTATTCTCCCTGTCTCAAAGAGGAGGAAACCCAAACTCAACGACAGTGAGTAAGCTGCCCGAAGCCACCCTGCTGGAGAGAAACAGGCAGGACTCCAGCCCAGGGCTGTCTGTCCATTTCAGCATTCGTAAGGGTACACCTGGCAGTCAGGTGGGATGAAGATGAACGTGCCTTGCTGGGTCTGGGGAAGAGAACGGCGGGGCCTCTGTCCAGACCTGAGCATGGGCTGGGAGAGAGGGCAGCACGGAGGAAGGGCTCCCGAATCTTCCACCTCTCCCCATTTCCACTGCCTCCTGGGTTGTTGGAGCTGTCGTCTCTCACCTGGCCACCCCACTTGCACCCTGGCAGACTCCCTCTCCTGCTGGCCTGCTCTCCACACAGCAGCCTCCGTGACTCATCTGGCTCCCCTTCAGCGCAGTCACCCCTCCTAGGGTGACCTCCTGGCCTCCTCCGGTCTTCCCTCCTCCTCACGGAGTATTCACCTACACCAGGCTCTTGTTTCAAGACTCTCGCCTGTGGCTCCCTCAGCCTAGGGCAGCTCTTCGCAGAATTCTCAACTCAGACGCCCCCTGGCGTCCTTCAGAGCTCCATCCATCGTCACCTTCTGTGAGAGGCCCGTCTTCCTTGACCACCTGGTGCAACAGGTAATGATGCCACAGCTGGGACTCCCCCCTTGCTGCCCCCAGCTATACCCTCCCCCATGGCTCGTGTCCCTCTGACACACTCTGGATTTCCTTATTCTCCTGCTCCTGCACATGCAGGGAGAATGGTCTGTCTCGCTGTTGTCATTTCAGGCCACTGATCAACAGTCACTGAAGGAAGGAGTAGGGTAGATGCGTCTGGGGGTGTGAAGGAGTATAAAAGAGGTCCCTTTCCCCCCAGAGAGAGCAGAGTCCTGCTCTGGGCGGGGGGCCCGGTGGGGAGGCTTCTGCAGGGAGAAATGGGCTCACAGGGCACCCAGCACCATCAGCAGCGGCCCAGGCAGCAAGGTCAGCTAGAGCAGACCTGTCTGCAGGGGGAGGCTGAAGGGCGGGGCACATTGCAGCCTTGACCTTGTAATCACATGCCCTGATTAGGAGAAAGAGCCCTAAGCGACCCTCGAATCTGGTGGCCATTGCACCCCCTGGGCCCCTGCCTTTGTTCCTGGGCTGCGGCCTGCACCCCAGACCCCCCCTGATCTAGGAAGGGTAATCAGAGGACACCCAGTTTACCCTCTCCTTGGAGTGAGCAGGAAGCCAAGGCCCGGAGAAGGGCTGAGACTGGTACAGGGTCACAGGGCAAGTGAGGGGCTAGAGCCCAGGCCTCGGGGCTCCCTGTCCAGCAGTGTTCCCCCAGTGCCTGTCGCCAGAGAGGGTATTTGAGTGCCTGGCATAAGTAGTGAGACAGAAGGTACAAGGCTTCGGATTCAGATAGACACCTCTGCCCCTGACTTGTTGGGTGAGAGTGGGTGTATAATCTACCCTTTCCCTGCCTCAGTTTCCCTCATGAGACTGCTGCCTCCATTCCTCCTTCGAGGAAGCTGCCCTAGACTCTCCAGACCACAGGGGTCCAATTTACTCTGTGCCACACACCCCAGGCAGGGGGGCACCCGGACAGAGAGAACCTGCCTTCAGGAAGTTCTCTGTGGAGTGGGCAGGAGAGGACATTAACCATGCTGCCCCAACCGAAATGGTGAGAACAGTCAGGGAGAGCGAGGTGCAGGAGAGGAGGGGGAGGGCCTCGGGGGAGGTGGGCCTGTGCCCATCACAGAGGGAGACGGCTTCTTATGGGGAGGCTGCCGTTAGAAGAGCTGCCTCTTAGGGTTGGCAGGCTTCCGATGGTCTCAGACAGGAGGGAGGGAAAGCCAGGTCAGGAGCTGTGTGAGGACACGCAGGGAGGCTAGAGACTCTGGGCAGGCAGCAGAGAAGGGGTGTGAGGGATGTAGTGGGCCCGAGGGTTGGAAAGCGGCTCAGGGCTGGGGTGTGGGAGCCTTGAGTGCCGACCCAGGCCTAGAGCACTGGAACTTTATGAGCCAGGGAGTACCAGGGGTTACTCTTTTCTCTCCCTTCCCCTGTTGGTGGAGAGCTCTTCCAGGCTGAAGACGATGTCGGAAGGGTTCCTATTTGTGCTCTTCCGCTTGTGTTTGCGCAGGGCTTTTCTCTCCTGGAGGCTCAGGTGGTAAAGAACTGGCCTGCAATGTGGGAGACCTGGGTTCAACCCCTGGGCCAAGAAGATACCCTGGGAGAGGGCATGGCAACCCACTCCAGTATTCTTGCCTAGAGAATCCCCATGGACAGAGGAGCCTGGTGGGCTACAGNGGCTTTTCTCTCCTGGAGGCTCAGGTGGTAAAGAACTGGCCTGCAATGTGGGAGACCTGGGTTCAACCCCTGGGCCAAGAAGATACCCTGGGAGAGGGCATGGCAACCCACTCCAGTATTCTTGCCTAGAGAATCCCCATGGACAGAGGAGCCTGGTGGGCTACAGTCCATGGGGTCACAAAGAATCAGATATGACTGAGCGACCTACCTACCTACCTTCCTTCCTTCCTGGAAGAGGAGTGGGAATGGCTCCCTCCTGGCCCCAGGCTCACGTGCAGTATTTCAGGAAAGGGGTGCTGACTTGGAGTGAGCTCCAAGGGGTTCTAAGACACCTTCGCTTGTGCAAATCCTATGACATTCTTCCCACTGACAGCTGGGGAGGGACTCTAGCTCCTCTTCTTAAGTGTGAACCTGCCTTGGTGACTCACTGTAACCAACAACATTCAGCAGAAATGATGTGGGGTGACCTCTAGGCTAGGTCACAAAAATCCACACGGCTTCCGCCTGATTCTCTTGAGACATTCAATTCCTAGAGGCCTCTTCTGGGAGGCTCCCGCTACAGACCGTGTCTGAGATGCCTAGGCCACGTCGAGAGACCACAGCCAGGAGCTTGGAACACAGTGTCCAGTTGCAGCCCAGGCACTGGACAGAGAGGGGGTCACCCCCAGACCTGGAGGGGCAGAGAAGGGTTCCCCTGCTGCCCTGTCTGCATTCCTGACCCACTCGATCCATGAAAGTAAGAAAACGGTCACTGCTTTTTGCGGCCGAATGTGGGATGGTTTCTTACGCAGCCCTCGGAACCGGAACAACCTTGGTGGGCCCCTGCTTGGAGCACGGCGCACGGCAAGTGATTACTGAGGCAGTGCTGCTGGAACGTGGGAACAGACAAAGACAGCGGGCCACCACGGAGCCCCTCTGGACACAGAACTGTGGAGTCCCGTAGCCAGGACAAGCTATATGATCTGCATAATTTCCCAATGCAGAATGAAAACGCAAGGCCCCATGCTCAACACTGAACAACTTCAAGACGGTGACAGCAGAGCACCAAACCTAGGGGGGGCTCTAATGCCAGCTTTCCAAGCAGATGCCCGTCTGCACTCACAAGGAGCCCATCCTCCTGCCTCATCTGCTGTGGGCTCCTCTGAGTCTTAGCCCTCCTCCCGCATCCTCATTTAGCCTCTGTCTCCTGTTACCTGACGCTGCGGCCTGAGTGCCAGAGTCCAGGGTTGGACACAGGCAGGAACTAGCCAGTGTGTCCACCGAGAGGACCCACTGTCCAGTGGAGTCGGAGCCAAGGATAGAGGACCCAGGACCCAGGTTTAAGCTTGGCAAGTGATTCACGGCAGTGACTCCTCAGTGTTCTCTGAAGCTCCGCTGAGCCCCAAATTCTATGGTGGCTAAGAACACAAATGTTACAGCTGCCAGCCACTCAAGCTTTCTGGGGGTAAGCGATCTAAATGCACCTCTTTTCATCCTGGGACAGATATTACTTCTATCATCCCCACAGCAAATTCTGGGGACTGGAGATTGGCCACAGCCAGGCATCTGTCCAGGGTCACAGAGATGGCAAGGGTAGGGGCACGATTTCAACCTGGGTCTCTCTGGTTCCCAGGTTTTGCTCCTAAGGTTCCCTCCTGAAGGTACTGATGCAGCGGGGAGGCATCTCCCCAACTTGCAGAGTAGCAAGTCCTTCTGCGAGAGGTCAGGGGGACCAGGGAGCATCACTTAAGCCGAGGCAGGGGACTGACCTTTCCAGATCACCTTGCAGGGCCGTCGAGTTCCCAGCACCCGAGGTGAGGCCCGTGTTAAATTCCTTGGATTTAGCAACATGGGAGGGGGTGTGCCCTGAGCCTGCAGGCATCACAGAGCTAGGGAAGAGGCCCCGCAGCCTGACAGCTGACGGAAGAGGCACGCTGCATTTCAGTTCTTCCAGGACCGAGGCTGGGCTTTACCAGGGTCTGCCTGGGGCAGTGACATCACATCACCTTTCCCTTTTGGTGTCAGTGGTGCTCACTCTGGGCAGGGGAGGAGGAGAAGGGGACCAACAGCAGCAGGGCTGCCTCTGTTGATGCTGCTGGGGAAGGAGGCCAGGCTGGATGACAAGGAAAAACTGGTGAGCTCCAGCAGCGGGGAAGTGACCACCTTGGAATCATCACCAAACTTCCAGATGGGGGCTGAGAGGGAGGCAAGGGAGGGACAGGCAAGGGAGCTCTAGAGAACAGTGGGTGAGTGAGGGAACCCCGAAGGACAGGAACAGGTCTTTGTTGCCAGGAGCAAAACTGGACAGCAAAAATCAACCCTTCCTCTCAGGCACAGTGAACTGGAATTAAGTCTCATGGAACCAGAAGGCCCTGAAGCAGCACTGGCCCCACCATCTTGCTTTATAACGAGGACACTGGGGCCCTAGGGGCTCAGGGACATGCCCAGGTTACATGGCTTCTCTGGGGGCAGAGCCATGACTCTGAGTCCTGGTGCCATCAGCTCAGCCAGGAGGCCAGCATGACTTGCTGACATTTTCTGAGTGTTCCTGGCCAGGCTCAGCGCCGAGCATCTTCACCCACCATCCTACCNGGTGAGGCCCGTGTTAAATTCCTTGGATTTAGCAACATGGGAGGGGGTGTGCCCTGAGCCTGCAGGCATCACAGAGCTAGGGAAGAGGCCCCGCAGCCTGACAGCTGACGGAAGAGGCACGCTGCATTTCAGTTCTTCCAGGACCGAGGCTGGGCTTTACCAGGGTCTGCCTGGGGCAGTGACATCACATCACCTTTCCCTTTTGGTGTTAGTGGTGCTCACTCTGGGCAGGGGAGGAGGAGAAGGGGACCAACAGCAGCAGGGCTGCCTCTGTTGATGCTGCTGGGGAAGGAGGCCAGGCTGGATGACAAGGAAAAACTGGTGAGCTCCAGCAGCGGGGAAGTGACCACCTTGGAATCATCACCAAACTTCCAGATGGGGGCTGAGAGGGAGGCAAGGGAGGGACAGGCAAGGGAGCTCTAGAGAACAGTGGGTGAGTGAGGGACCCCCGAAGGACAGGAACAGGTCTTTGCTGCCAGGAGCAAAACTGGACAGCAAAAATCAACCCTTCCTCTCAGGCACAGTGAACTGGAATTAAGTCTCATGGAACCAGAAGGCCCTGAAGCAGCACTGGCCCCACCATCTTGCTTTATAACGAGGACACTGGGGCCCCAGGGGCTCAGGGACATGCCCAGGTTACATGGCTTCTCTGGGGGCAGAGCCATGACTCTGAGTCCTGGTGCCATCAGCTCAGCCAGGAGGCCAGCATGACTTGCTGACATTTTCTGAGTGTTCCTGGCCAGGCTCAGCGCCGAGCATCTTCACCCACCATCCTACCGAACTGTCACAATACTCCTGGGTAGGATCCTGTCAGGGTACCTCCCCAGGTGGCAGGGGAGGAAACAGGCCCATCCTGGCAGAGCTGGGCTTACACACAGGCTGAAGGGCGCCCAGATGGGGCCCTTTAAGGCCAGTGACAGTAAGAACCACAATTTAGGTCTGCAAACCCTTAGCTATTTCATCCATCCCACTCTGCTGAAGCCTCCCAGCAACCTAGGCAATACAGGCAGGCACGACTTCCTTCACACATCCCAGAGAAGGAGTGACTGGTCCACAACAGAACAGGATTCAAGGACCTGCCTGAGACGGTACCAGCCTCCCAAGGATGGGCTGGAAGAGGAACCAGGAGGGTTTGGCACTCCACCCCGGGTTAAGCACACTGAGCTGGTTCTGGGCCTCACACCTGCCCATCAGGGCCCTTATGTACATCTCCCTCTTGCGTTGTTTCCTGCCCAGGGAAGAATCCTGTCTTGTCCAACAGTCCTTCCTCTGCCCGTCTCTGCTGAGCACCCCCTACCCCCGGAGCAGAGAAGAAAGTGGGATGAGATCCGCCCTTCCGGCTGCTGCTCCTCCTCAGTGCCCTCCTCTCACGGCTCTGGGGACACGAGCTCCATACTACACGAGGCCAGACTGGTTCCTTTCTGCCAGCTGCCTCCCAAATGCCAGCCACAGGCCACCAGGATGGAACGGGTAAGAGGATGTGCATGGATGAACACAAGACTTCTCCACTATCAGGACAGCAGCCCAGCGGCTGCGTCTGGAGTAGGCACCGCTCAGGAGGAAGACAGACTGCTGAACCTCCCCGCCCCCTGACGCCCCGCTCAGAGGAGCAGCACTCCACGTCCTTACACATCACCGGCCCTCACTGCATTCTAGCCACAGGGCCTTTGCACATGCTACTCCCTTTTTCTCCAATGTGCTTCCTTCCGTGTGCTCACCCGTTAATCCCTACTCAATCGCTACGTCCTCAGGGAAGCCTTCCCCAAGCCCAGCCAAGGCCAGGTGCCCTGTGACAGGTTTTTCACAGCCCCCTGGTCTCTCCACACAGCCAGTAATGCTTAATATAAAGATTCACTTCTTAGTACTAACATCAGGCCTTCCCAAGAGACTGTAAACTTCATGAGGGCAAGACTCACATCACCACTGCGTCCTCAGGGCCACGTGCCGGACACAGTAGGCGGGATTCAGAAAACCTTCATTCCATGCATGTTTAGATTGCCCTCTTACTGTCCAGCAGCACGCACATACCCCACCAGAACCCAAGTACCCATCAGCAAGGCTACAGGGCTGCCCGAAGCCCAGAAGAATCCTAGGGAGAAACCCCTCAGTCTTATACTCAAGTCCTATTATTATTAGGTCAGGAGGTGGGATTGGAAGGTGAGAATCAGAGCAGGCTGGGGATATGAGAGGGGAAGAAACCACACAACCCAGAGGATGGGGAGCCATCAGCACCATTCACACATGTGCTATAAACACGTATCTGAGTGCATGTAGTTGCAAACACAAAGAAAGACACAGACACAAGGACACGTCTGTGCACATACACATACACACCCCACAAGCAAACATGCCCCCACACAGCCTTCCCCTCTGTGGTCACCCTTCAGAGTGGGGCTCAAGGTCAAGCCTGTGACTGCTATATTCCCGCCTTTTCCCCTCCACCAGTAGCAGCTCAGTTTTCTAGAGCTGGGGGCTGTAAAGGTTTCAAAACCTGGGGTGAGGGAGGTTCAGGGAGCAGGGAGGTAAGAAGAGATGCCATCCCAGCTGGGATGCCTGCTGCGGTGAGGGTTGGAGAGGCCCCTTGCGGCAGGCTCTGCCCTGGCCTTCAGTGCAAATGAAAACATTTTCCTTTTCTTCATAATTTTTTTTTTTTCTGACATAGCTGCCCATGAAACATTTTAATAACATCCCAGAAAAGGTCAAGGAGAAGGAATTTCACAGTCTCTGAGCAGGTGGCTGTAAGTTCAGCCCCTCCTGGAGCAAAGCAGGTGGAGAGACTGGGCTGACACTGGATCCGAGGGGAGAAGGGCAGGGTGGGAGAAGCTAGGACAGTGGGTGTGGCGGGCGTGACCACGGAACTTGCCACCTGCTAGGAGCTCTGGAAGTACCTTGTGGTGAGACGGAGATGACAGTGAGTGGGGGTTACCACGGGGATGCTTTCATCACACCTACTGAGGGCAGCCTTGGTGGGGGGAATCATGCCCATTTGCAGATGGGAAATGAAGGCTCCTAGAGGTGATATGGGTAGATGAGTACGCAGTGAAGGCGGGGAGGCAAGGCCCATGGCTTCACTCTGGGACCTGAGCTCCTTCAGACACAGAGTTCTGCTGCTAGAGCTTATCGCGGGGTAAAATGGCCCCCTCACAGCTGCACAGTTCCACAGACCCTAGGGCTGGGGCTGTGACAGGAAGGTGCGAAGGGCTTGACAGACACACTCAGGAGCTAGAGGCAGCCCAGATGAGCCAGTCCTAAGTAGGGACCCTCGGGCAGCCACAGAGGCTGAACACATCTGCTAAACATCCAGTGGGGCTGGAAAAGGGGTCATGGGCAGGGGGTCCATGCAGGCCCAGGAACTACTCCAGTGCTTGAGGACACCTAGTGTGAGAACCTACTTTCCAGTGCCAACCCTGGATGGAACTGGGCTTCACACATAGTCCTTGGCACCTGCAGCTGGGCATCGGCCAAGAGGTGTGCCATCCTACACCTCACACCCCACCCCTGCCCCCTAGGCTCCCTCAACCCTTGCCAGGGCCATGGGAGATGGGGACTGCAAAGCAAGACCCTTCTTCTCCAGCAAGAGTGACAGGAAGGAATCCCTAGTCACCTGCCAAGCCTGGGCCTTAAGTATAAGCTTTTTATTGAAGTATAATAGGCAGAAAAGTACACAAGTCATAGGTGTAGTCTTATGAAGTTTCAAAGATCACACCCCATGTGACCAGAACCCAGATGAAGAATCAAAACATTCTATGACATCAGAACTTTCCCCTGAATATCCTATGACATCAGAACTGCCCCATATAAAGATAACCACTATGCTGATCCCTTTTTCTACAGATCAATTTTGCATCTATTTTACACTTAGGGAATCATACAAAAAGTATTCTTTCATGTAGAGCTTCCTCCCCCTGCAGTATTATATTTTTGTGAAATATATCCATGTTCAGTGTGGCTACAGTTTGCTCATTCTCCTTGCCATACAGGATATCCATATGGCTGCAGGCCCTGTGAGAGGCAGGCTGCTTGGGTGTCCTTCACCCTGACATTGGAAGGTGGCTGCGGGGATGAAGAGGATTTCTTTGGGTCCAGAAGGCCAGAGCCCCGGCCTTGCTCGCTGGTGGGGCCCTTGGAGGCTGCAGGAGGGCCCATGGGGCCTCAAGCACCAGGTGACTGATTGCAAGGAGCAACTCAGTGAAAGCCGGTGGAGCCACAGGCTGGGGAAGCAGCCGGGAAGAAAACAGCCGCAGCAGACTTACTGCTTATGTCTGACGGCCTGCCTAGCTAAACATCTGTTTGAAAAATTAATAACTGTCAGATGGGAAGGACCCAGGGGCTGAAAACAGTTTCATACCATCTGTCTGTAGAGTAAACACACTTTGGAGCAGGGGGTCTGGGATCGACAGGCAATGTCTGTGCCTGGAGTGAGAATGCAGCGAGAAGGGCAAGAATTTTGGGGGCCTCAGTGGGCAGGGAGGGGCAGCAGCAGGTTAAACGCTCTACGTTTTATTGAGCACCTACTATGGGCAAGCGCCCGAGCCTGTGTGGCACACATCTGCCACTGATCTGATCTGCCCAGCAACCCTCTTTGTTCTGACAACAGAGGCTGCTGTAGAATGGCCCCTGTCCCATTCTCAGTCCAGGTAATTTGAATGGGGCTGACCCACGCCCCGACTCCACTAGGGGGAGCATGACGCATCTCTGGTACCTCAGAATTGTGGTGCCCCAGGAAGCTGGGTCAATGAGAATCAGCTCTGGGAGTTTTGCTGGAACTACTGAAAAAGAACATTTCCTTTCCGCCACTGGGGTTGATACATTTGTGAGAAGTGAGCCTAGGGGTGCTGGTGTGCCTCTCTGCCAATACAAAAAAGCACTGAAATCAGATGCCTGCTCAACCTAGCACCTGGATACAGCCATGCCTGAAATCACTTACACTCTCGAGTTACACGAGCCAATCCTTGTTTGTTTGTTTGAGCCAGTTAAAGGTTTCTATCCCTTGCAATTACGAGTCCTGACTGATACAAATGGACACTGGGAGGGTCCCCTGTCAAGGTCTCAACAAAGACAGATGGGGAAGGTCCAGGAGCCCATTCTTCTGTGGTGACCACGCTCAGAGAGACAGGACTGCCCTCCTGAGAGATGGCTGGCACCTGTCCCCATTAGAAGGTAGGTCTAGGGCTCCTGGCCCACTCAAGCTCACCATCTCTCAGGGACAAGGCAGAAAACTAACCCTGGGCCCAACTTCATCTTTTCCACATTGCTTCCCTGGCCAAGGAAGCCTCATCACAAAGAAACCAGATGCTCTAATACACCAACGCCACAACCTCTGAGGGCTTGGGGGGTACCCCTTCACCCGCTCCCCTAACTGCCCACACTCCTTGGGCAAAATCCCTCTGGACGCCTCCTGATGGTTGACCCCAGAGCTCAGTTGCCCTGCAAGGGAGAGAGGACTCACCAGGACTGTTAGCACCGAGGTCCCCACGGTGACATTCTCATACAAGCTGACATTGTACACTGGCTGGCTGAAGATGGGCCGGTTGTCATTCTCGTTGATGAGGGTGATCTTCACCTTGGCATAGCCCACATGGTCAGGCACACTCTCATTGGCAAAGAGCTGGGTATGCAGAGCAAGGAACCAGTGAGCACTTGTATGCTCCTGGAGCCCTCGTTCCCGTAAGTTCCCCTGGGGCCTCCGTCCATCCCAACCCAGAGCACCTGTCTGAGTCACTGCCCATCCCAGATGTGTGCTCCTGGGAATCCCTCCATCAGTGTTCACTTGGCCACAGAATCTGCTAGGGAGCCAGGGGCTACCGGGGGCTGGACTGGCTGAGACTGTGATGGTACCTAATAAAATTCCACTCACTGCTTGGACATTTCCTCATCCTCCTTGAAAAGGGGAGGCCCAGCCCAGCCCCTGCCATAGCTCGGTGGGCTCCTCTAGGTCAGACCCACAGGGAAGAATGGGGAGAGGTAGCAGGGGACATTTAAGGGGACGGTGTTGCCCCTGGCCTCCCCTGGGATCCCCCTCCCAGCCAAGCAGAGGTGAGGGGACTTACGTCAAAGTCGTAGCGGTCCACAGTCTCATAGTCCAGGGGGACTGCCACTCGGATGCGAATGTCTGCCTTCCCTTGGACGGAGGTGGGGGAGATGATGAAGTGGTGGGAGTTGTTCCCCACCAGGTACACCTCGAACATGCTGTTCAGGCCCTGGGTCAGAAGAGAGAAGAAACCAGTCAGAGGGCGCGAAGCCAAGGCTCGGAGCGTGGCTGCAGGAGCAGGGCAGCAGGGGTAGGGGACGCAGATAAGGTGCTGGGACTGGAGTAGGACTTGTCAGCTCCCCGCCCCACAGTGGTCTGGCCTCCCCTGTGTGATGCTGGCTTGGCTCCCTGGCCCTCCTGCCCATGTCCAGGCCTTCTGGAAATTTCCTACAATTCTTTTTGCCTTTATCAGTCCATCAGATGCCCACCATATCTCTTTTGGGTGGTTTGGCCGCTCCCCCTTCTGTTCCAGTGACACTAACTGGGGGAAGTATCTGCAAGACCCAGCAGGGAGATGGTGGAAAGAAAAGGAAGAGGGCCAGAAGGGAGTGGAGGGGGATGAAGCAAGTAAGCACTCAGGGGCAGCTTGGACCAGAGAGGGCACGAGGGCTGCAGCTGGCAACTGCTTTTCCTACATCCCCTCTCTGGATCATGTCAATCAGGGGGAATGTGGAATAGGAACCACCCAGATGGCTGAGTGGCAAAGTGAACCCCTGGACTCCCCTCTCTGCGGCCAGGCATGGTGGCCGGGAGGACACAGGATCCCAAATAGTGCAGAGTTGCCGGGTCCTTCACTGGTTCTGCCAGAATCCAGCAGCCAGAGGCCATGGTTTCAAGCAAGGAGGCCTCACTCTAGGTCAGGAGTTTCTGATCACTCCAATCAGGGCCAGGGCCCAGGGAGCCCTCAGACGCCACCTGGCTTGTCCTCACGCAGGATGTGTGATATCTCCATGCTACCCACGCCCCAGATCGTGGGAAGAGCCACTACTGAAGGCGGGAGACAGGGCTTACTGACTCCTCAGAGACTGGTTTCCTCTCAAAGTGATCCAGGCTCCCGCATGGGAGGAACTAACCCCCAGACTAGCTCCCCCCCGCACCCCCCCAGCCCGCCCTCAAACCTCAGCAGGGGGCCTGTGGTTTGGAAACAGTCAAGAGCCTCTCTCCACTTCTGAGGAAAAGCCCAATGGGTTACTGAGCTAGGCTCTCAGCACCTGAAGGACGCCTCCTCCTCCTCAGCCTGAATGACCCTCCCCTGGCCCAGGGTCCAGCACAGCCCCTTTGTGCAACTGGGGGTTGATAGGAAGGCATGCCCCTTTTCTTTTGGCTGCCCAGGGATATGTCTGTTGAGGGGCTTCCTTCCAGAACTTGTTTCTGTTGAAAGAGGGGCATCCAGGCAACCTGGAAGCCTTTACACAGTCAGAGAGGGAAGGATGGTCCCAGCAAGGATAGAAAGGACCCCCTCAGCGAAGCCTGATGCCCCCAGAGCTGTCCCTTAGGTGCTCAGATACATTTGTGCAATGAATACATTTTAACATTTACCCCTAGGTCTCTTGAGTTTTTTCTACTTATAACTACAAATTGGTGAAATAAAGGCACTGCTAATTTTGGGGTCCAGGCAACCAGCGGGCCCTCCAGGGCCCCAGGACAGAAGGGCTCCCGCAAATTGTGCGGGCAATGCTCCTTTGGCCCTGTTGGGCTGTGGAGTTTCCTAGGCTCGCTGGCGTAGAATCTATCCGTCAGATGGAGGGGACCAATCAAATGCCCGGAGGGGCACTAATAGCCAAAGCCAGCGGACTGCGACAGCCCCGAGCAGCTGACATCGATACCTCTTCCTCCCGTGGGCTTCGGCCCCGGGAGGGTGGGGTTTTCTGAACTGTGCCCGCAGCAGGTGGAGCAACACCCCGCCCCCCTGCCCACCATGCCTCCCAGCCTCTGCCCTTCCCAGGCTCACTTACCAGGTTCTATCAGTGGGAGGTGGTCAGTCAAAGGGTATGGAGACACAGAAGAAGCCGGAAGGGCACCGAGAGGAGGAAGAAATCAGAGAGAACGTGGTGAGGTCCAAGGCCAGAGTAAGGGAGAGGGGCCGAGACGGACCTCGGGAGCACAAGAGGTCAGGGTAAGGGAGAGGGGCTGAGACGGACCCCGGGAGCACAAGAGGTCAGGGTAAGGGAGAGGGGCTGAGATGGACCTCGGGAGCACAAGAGGTCAGGGTAAGGGAGAGGGGCTGAGATGGACTTCGGGAGCACAAGAGGTCAGGGTAAGGGAGAGGGGCTGAGATGGACCTCGGGAGCACGCTTGCTCCAGAGGAATGGCCCCCTCTGCAACTGATGGGCCATGGCCTCTGGGGGCGCCAAGGAGGGATGGGTGTGTGGGGGGCGTGCACGCAGGTGCTGGGGTGTGGGGAGGTCTGTGCAGCCCCACGTCTGGGGAGGGGGGACACAGAGGAAGATGGCACAAAGTTGGGAGGGGGCTGGGCTACTGGCTCCCTGAGCTCCCTCCCTCCTCGCCGAGAGCGAGGCTGGGAGGGGAAGGGCTGTGCCCCTCTGTTCTACTCCCAGGAGCCTGGACAGAACCCCTGGAGGAAACGATCCCAAGCATTGTCATGTTTTAATCTTTCTAACACAAAAAGTGTCCACAGCATAACAGATGTGGGGAGCCTTCACATAGTTCAAAAGTGTAAAGGGCACATGACCGACACACTTTCCCCACTGTCCCCGGCACTGGAGAGGCTTCCCCAGAGATGACCACACCCCGATCTTTAGTATCTTTCCCCAGGAAATCCATGCGCATACAAGCACTGTGATCTCTGGCTTGCCTCTTCCACATAAACAGTAGCGTGCTTCCACTTAAAACCACGTTCTGAAGCTTGATCCACAATTGCACAAAGAGCTGACAATACGAACAACAACCGCACAGCACGTGTTCACTGGACACCAGTGAACTCTCTGCCAGAACGACCGAGAACAGCCCTCTGTAGTCCTGGCGGCGGCGGGAGCTGAGGCGCAGCCCATCCCCGGGGCAGCGCGAAGCCACAGCAGAGCAGGCACGCAGCACCGCAGGTGCTCAGACCCCGGGGCTTCAGCAGCATTTCCTCACCCATGCCTCTGTGCGAGCTTCTTCCCGTGGGCCACATGATGGACATGAAGGAACACTGGAGCCTGGGCACACCTCCAGAAGAAATGGAACTCACAGAGGTGGGCAGCAGCGTGAGGATAAGAAGAGCCCGGCGCCCTGGCCCGGGTGCCTTCCAGACCAAGGGAAGCAGAGTTGGGGCCTGACGTGGGCGTCCCCCAGATGCAGCTCCCGGCTGAGAGGGGCAGGTGCTGGCATTTCAGCCAGCAGTGTGAGTGGACTGAGCAAGCCGAGATGGCACTGCTGAACACTCCACGGCCGAATCTAAGAGAACGCCAGCGGAAGTGGCTGCCCTGCGAGGGGTTGTCTTAGGAATGAAGGGAAAATGCATTCCAGGTGGAGAACGTGGCTTTAAACACGAAGTCCTTGGGCCTCAGTGTGTAGCAGAATCACCTGGAGGCTTGGGAAAGTACAGATTGCTGCCTTCCGTCCTCCAGGAATATCTGATTCAGTAGGTCTGGGGCAGGGGGTGGGGGTAGGGGGATGGTCATGGTCATGAATTTGCATTTCTTACAAGTTCCAGGTGATGCTCCTCCTGCTGCTGCTGATCTGAGCCCACCGTTTGAGAAGACTGGTCTAAAGAAAGGCGCGGAGAGGGGAATGAATACTTAATAATGAGGCAGACGAGCTGACTGCAAAGGGTTCGCGTGCGGAAACTGGGGAGCCTCTTGGTGTATCGGGGGTTGTGTCTCTCCTGGAGGCCCACCGCAGGCACCATCTGGAGGGCTCTGGCCTTGTGTCCATGTGCAGTGGGGACACCAGGGTTTAAAAAGGAAGATGAACTTGGCGGCCAAGTGCAAATCACATCCGCACGGCCCTCCTTACCTGGCTGCACATCAGAACTGCCGGTAGAGCTAGAGAAGAAACACAGATGCCCGGGGCCACTGAGTCAGACTCTCTCAGGGGTGGCGCCCAGGAAGCTGCATTTTTCGAGGGTCTTCAGGGAACCACGCTGCACAGTCAGGGAAGACCTCAGGCAGGACAGGGAGGGCAGCCTGGAGCACCCGCAGGGACCCAGAAGGGGGAGCAGGGCAGCTGGTTACCCACCAGCCACACATCAACACCGCTGGGGGAGCTTAAAGTACCCCCATGGCTAGGCTGCACTCCAGACCAAGGAACTCAGACTTGTGGTGAAGGAGACGAGACATCGGGATCCTGCACTGCCCTCAGGTTCCTCACTCTCACGGGCGCCCAAGGATGAGGACTACTCAGAGCGAGCAGCGGTTCTCTGGGTGCGCTGTGGGAACCGGTGGCATCACCTGGAAGCTTGTCAGAAACGCACAATCTGGGGTCACACTCAGAAACTTGGGGTGGGGCCCAGCACTGTTTTAGCAGACTCTCCAGGGGCTCTGATACGCGCTGATGTTTGAGAATCAGCTGGACACAGCAAGGCTGGTGGCGGGGTGCAGAGCAAGTCGGAGCAGTGAGAAAACTGACCAGCGAGATGTGGTGGACGAGAAGCTGGAGAGAGGATGGAGCGGGGCTGAGACCGTGGCGCACAGACAGAGGGGCGGGGGGGACACCTGGGAAGGTGGTGCTGAGCTCAGTGCAGATTCAGAGTGAGCACCTGGCCAGGTAAGAGCACTGGGCTTCCTGCCCCTTCAGGTGAGGTCTCTGGGTCTCAAAGAATGAGATCTCCTCCCTTCCCTTGATCTGCCACCAGGGGCCGGAAGTGCACTAGGCTTGATCCTGCAGCTGTCAGGACCCCTCATATGGGTGTCCTGAGACCCCAGGACCCCTCTGGCTAAATTCTCTCAAATGCTCAGCCTGCCCCTTCCAGAATCTGCCAAGAGGTACATGGCTTGTGACTCTCAGTCCCTTGGGATGTGTGTATGAGATTCTTACCTGGTTCGCTAAGTGGGTGCAAACCCCCTGTGAATTGCAGCCCTTGGCCCAGAGCCTTCAAGAACAGCCACTTCCATATACCAAGCTCCCACCATGTGCTTCCCATACCTTAACCAGAATCTTCACAACATCGCACTGACATCGGCATCGGTCCACCCCTTTTTACAGAGAGGGAAACTGAAGCCAGAGAGGGTAACTTGTTCAAGAGGCACAGCTTGGGTCAGAACTGACTCGCAGAGTCTAAGTCCCTCACCACCCTGCCCTCCTGGTCTCCTGCATATCACTCCCTCTCCAGAACACTGTCCTCATGGGTGCAAAGAACTGGCATCAGATGGCATTGGAGAACCCTTCCTATATTCACTAAATGCCAGGAGTGTGGCCCAAGGGGCAAAGCAGGCCTCTCCCAAGATCAGGGAGAAGGTGGAGGGGGGGGCAGTCAGATGGCAGAGGGTGCGCCCGCTTCTCCCAGTCCTGGCTGTTTCTCCTCCACGCCCCTGCTCCTTGCTTGCTGCCAGGCTACTTGGTGAGGCAGGGGAGGGAGGTGGGAAGAGGCACGAGGCCCTCTTGGAGCTGTCGAGGGGCAATTTTGTTGGGAGGAAAGATAAAGAGAAACATCAAAAGGAGTCCCAGTGTGTGTGGAGAGGAGCCCAGTGGATTAAATTCTTTTCCAGCTGGGAGAGGCGATGAGAAGGCGGATAGCGGGCAGCCGCGGGTCCCAGAGCCGAGCTGCAGCGCCTGCCCTCCCCGCACCAGGCTGGGGAGCCGCCTGGCTGCCCGTGGGGCTGCGACAGTGCGGCTTTATTTATTTATTGGAGGGAGAAGGACGCATGAAATCACTCCTCGTTCCCCCAACCCCGTGCGGCAAACTATGATTTGCTTTGCTCCTGGTGACTGAAGTCTTGCCACCCCCCGTGGAGGACAGCACGCCAGCCCCTGGCCCAAGTTATCAGCTGCTGCCAGAAGGGGCTGCCTCCCCCTGCCTCCTGGAAGTGGAGGGCTGGCCTTGAGAGCGGTCAGAGCAGACACTGCCTGGCAGGGACGCTCTCACCTCACCTCTTTGCAGCTCCCACAGCTGACACTGGCTCCGTGATGGACCCAATATCGTTTTCAACTATGTATTGAGAGTTTATTGCAAGTATTAGCTCACTGAGTGTTCACAACAACCCTGGCAGAGGCTGGGGTGGGCTTCGCACTGGCTGAGAGCTGCCATATGCAGGGCCCTCCCCTCCTCCTGGGGGGCGGACTCTGCCCTGTCGGGCACTATGCCTGCTTGGGGCTGTCCTGTGCTCTCAGAAGCTGCACCTGGCCTCTCTCTAGATGTGGCTTCCCGCGTCATCCCCTGGTACTTCCCTCTGCAGATGACCCTGTGCCCCAAAGGAGGAAGGCCGGACCTAGCCCCCAGGCTCCTTCTTCCCTCGACTTTTGCTGGGTTCTCCCCATCCTGAGGCACTTCCCTGCTGATGGTGGCACCAGTTTGCCCCTTGGAGATGCTCATCTCCCTCTGCTGTTGGTCACGGTTATGGCTGGGTTGGTGATCCAGTGGTGTAATGTAGTGGGGAGAAGTTTTCAGAGTTGGGAAAACAGGCTCTGTTGCCTCCTAGCTGTGTGAACTTCTACTACTGGAGCCTCAGTTTCTTCATCTGTGAAGTGGGGAGAATAAAGCATAACCCACAGGATTAAGCAGCAGTGTTGTCTCTCTGCCTCACCAGTTTTGGTGGGTGACTTGTGGATTGTTTTCTTGCCTAAGAAAGGTGTCTCCCTAATGGCAGGAGCCTTGTGTGTATTTTTCCTTTGTACCCAAATGCTAGGGGGCCCTCATCCATCCTATGAACCACAACGTGTCCTGAGGGTACCTCAGTTCCTTCCAGAAGCAGAGGAAGGACTAGGGTCACATGCATGCAGGGTGGGGCTGGCAACTTCGCAGTGTGTGAGTCACAATGAAGAAGGGCCAGGGACCACTCCAAAGGCACAGAGAGAGCTCTGCGAGCTGGCGGGACACCCTGAGGAGGGAAGGGGGCTGGAGATCTGGAGTGTGGAGATGGGCCCACGGAGTTAGTGCCGCCCGCACAGGAGCCCTGGCCAAAACTTGGGCCAGCCAGGGAAGAGCCCTCTGACCAGTGATTCCAGGGTGTGAGGCCCTAAACTTCAATGGTGGCTTTGGAGTTAGACCTGAGTCCAGATACCGGTAATACCCTTTCCAGCTGTGTGATATTTTTTTGGCACAACTTTACCTCCTGGAGCCTCAACTTTCTCATCTGCAAAGTGGGAAGAATGAAGCCTGCCTGATAGGGCTATTGTGGGTGAGCTGCAAAATCTTAGCAAAGTGCTTGGGATGGAGTAAGTGCTCAACAAAGGAGAGTGGTTATTATTGTTCTAGAAGGGAAGGGGGAGTACTCCTGGGGTGGGGCTGATTTCTAGACCTCGGTTTGGCCAGGAATGAAGGTAGCAGGCAGAGAAGGACAAAGGCTTGGCTGTAAGCAAAGGGGCCCTAGGTCTCCTTCCCTCCTCCACTGTACCCTGTTGTCTAATCCATGCTATTGAGCGACAGAAAATCAAAGTCCACAGAAGATGTATTTATTCTTTATCGCCCCTTTGTCTATCCTTTCACGTAATTAGCTCCAATCAGACATGCCAGAGTAGACCTGAGACCTGGCAGGGAGCTGGCCTCTCCTCGCCCCTTCACCTCAAAGTTTGCGGCTTCTCCCTCTGGCCCCCACATTGAGGGGGGCACCAAGTTGCTCTGGCCCCACCTGCCCACGGGGGCAGCTACCCCAGGTCCACTGCTCAGGGAGCCCGCTGTGAAGTCCGAGTCCAGGGGTAATGGGGAGAAGCCCCGAGCTGCCACTGCCTCCACCCGCTAACCCTGCCTCAATCCCCAGGGGCCTTCCAAGGTCCAGAGTCTAGGAGAACTGACGCCGGCCCCTCCTTGGTAATTGCTGGCTGAGCAGCCACCTTCTGTCTCCTTGTGCCCCTCCCACTCAGGGGCCCAGCAAAGCCCACAAACGCCACACGGTGGGAACTCAGCTCTGCTGTGTTTTTCTCTTCTGCATTCCAGGCGTGCCTGGCTCAGAACCTCAGCTTTTCTTTCCTGGGAGGGGCCACCACTTAGGCCTGAATCCGAGGTGCTGAGTCCTGTCCCTAACTGACCAGTTGTCCCAGTCGGCCTTGGCCTGAGAAGGTTCCCAGGGTGCAGCAGAGTGAAGGACGAACCTCGTTTCGGGCCCCCAGCCCACCTGTACCCCTTTCCCAAATTTCCGTGTGGTCTGGACCCTTGAGCATCGTGAGCCTGAGGTCAGGAAAACTGGGTTTCTCCAGATCTGCCGTTCCTCTTTGGGGCAGGCCCTTTTGTCTCTCTGGACCTAAGTTTTCCGACCTGCGAAATGGGAAGCACGGACCGGGTGCTTCTCCAAGGTCCTGTTATTACGGCCTTCTGTGCTCTTTCCAATTGCTCGCTCTTTCACTCCTTCCCTCTCGCCCCTCCCCTCCCTCTCCATCGACTCTCCCTTCTTTTTCTGCCCCTCTTCTTCCTGCTTTCCTCCCTCTCCTCTCGCCTTCTGCTTTTCATTTTCTCCCTCTCTGCTTTACCGTCTACCTCCAGCTCTTCTTCCTTCCCTCCTCCTCCTCCTCGGTTCCTCTCTCCGCAGATCCCACCCTCTTCTCTGCAGGTTATCTGTTGAATTCCACACACGCCTGCACAGACGGGATCAATCCGAGGCTGCCTTGCCTTCAGCTTATCTCTGCTCCAAATGATTGATTTTCCCTCTTTAAGAGTAATTTGCTGGTGAATTCCATGTATTGCAAAAACCCCTGTGAAATCTAATTCAATCCGATTGGCAGCTGGCACTTTGGAGAAAGAATACTAGAAAGCTGTCGGCTCCATTGCTAGCAGACGTGTGTACTGTTCATCTACAGGCGAGGGCGAGAGGCGGGCAGGTGCTCCTCACCTGCTTGTGCACACCTCTCCCCCTCCCTCTAGAGGGATCTGATCCGTCAGTCCTACAGCCAGTCCCAGCACTTCTGGGAGATGAATTACATACAGTGTGCACTGGGTCCTTGCCTTAAAGTGAATGAGGGACAGACACTTTCAAATTCTGTTTTCCTAATTTGCAGCCCACTACGCTAGTGGACTATGGGGATCTCACACTTCCGAAGCCCAGCTTTCTTTGCCCCTGTCCCCACCCTTCCTGTCCCTGGGCACTGAGTCCCAACTCCAGTGACACAGCAAAGCCCATGTCACACAGTGGGAGCTCAGTTCTCCTGTTCCTTTCTCTTCTGTGTTCCTTGGGATTCTCCAGGCAAGAACACTGGAGACTGGGCTCCCCTTAAAAGTGCCTGTGGGTGTGGCTGAACAGCAAACTTTATGTGGAAGGGACCTTTCCAGGCTCACACATGCAGGGGGCTGCTGCCCAGGCCGGAGGTACTGGATTGGTACCTTGAATGTAAAGGGCAGAGGGACCAAGTGAGATTCATGAGACCTGAGCTCTTAATTCTGGAGCAATACGCTCCACCCCACAAGATCCCAAGGAATCCAGGCCATACCCTCTCCCCCACCCTTTCCCCCCTCGCTCCCTCCTGCATGGGACCCTGTTTGAGGGAGCCTGCCCTCAGCGGTAAGCCTGAAGGGTCCTCGTGGCCCAGCCTGCCAGCGTGCAGCCACTTTTCTAATAATAAGGTCTGCTGGTCTGATCAGAACCTTCCAACTTGGACCTCACTCGCATACCTGGCTTTAATTCCCTTTCGCACTCCACCAGCTAACTCTGCACCAGAATTTTGGCTGGGGTTGGGGCAGTGTGCTAAAGGGTAAGTGTATTCAGAGGTGCAGGGTGAACAGGCCAAAACGCAGGACAAAAGGGCGTGCATCCCAGTCTGCCCCAAGGCTAGAGTCATCTTGTCCCTCCTCGGGGCACCTTCCACAGAAGGTCATATGGCCTCCTGGGCAGGGCGGTAGCAGCAGGAGGATGAGCCTCGCAGGCGCTGGCGGAGGGGGGCTGTCCTCAGCGTCAGAGCAGGGAGGGGCAGGTGTAGAGCTGGCAATGGGCCTTGCGCGGAGCAGCTGCCTGGCTCTGTCGATTTACCATGCTAAAACTATTTCCCTGTTCCCACAGAGAGAGAAATGTGGCAAGGCAAAGAAATCTAAACGCCTTATGGAAATCAGGAGGGGGACTCTGCCTGCTGCTAATCACACCACTTCATATTCCTCTGCCTCTCCAACAGTCAGTCCACCTTCAGCATGCCTCTGGGTGGCAGGGAGTGGGGCTGAGAGGGATCCCATTGCCTCAAGAGGCTTGGGGTGGGATGGGGTGGGTAGAACTCAAGACTGTTTAGAGGCCATGACCCTGGGTGTCTTGGGAGCTGGAAGGGAGTGGATGAATTCATTTTCCTGCTCCCAGCTCTCTGCCCAGGTGGACTACCCAGCCTTGGGGCCCCTTCCCTCAGCACACAGGCACCATAAGTGCCCTATGGAAAGCATCTTGGGCTGGAACAGGGCACTGGGCTCTAGGCAGATGGGTGACCATGCCTGATAACAGTGTCACTCAACTGCCCCGGGGCATCCTGAAGTCAAACCCAGGCACAGCTCAGGTTTGCAAAGAGCACAGTCTATATGACCCATGCCATGCCTTTCCAGGCACACAGGTATTGGACACATAGTAATTGTGGTTAAACAGACAAAGCAATACAGGCATGAGTGAATGAGCTGCATGGTATATCTGTGAATATATGGGTGTGAGGAAAAAAATCTGAAAATTGAGTCTCTAACACAGAGACTCAGAGAGAGAGCAGGTGAGGGTGATGGAGGGAATTCCGATAAAGAACTAAGTTCAGGGAAAGATGAAGCCAGGAGCCTGGGCATGGTGGCAGATGGTGGCAGCTGCCATCTTTTCTTCCCTCTAGCCTCTGCCCTGGCCTGCCCCCTGAGCTTCTGCCACTTCCATCCCCGGGATCCTAAACCCGAGCCTCACTCCAGCCCTCACCTTTGGCACAGACCCCACATCTAGCCCTCATCCACTGGTGCTATCTGCCATCACTTTCGGTCTCTGTCCTCTTTCTCCTTCTGTTCAGATTAGCCAACCTAAAGAGGAGTCGGCTCTGAGGGTACCACTTGCGCTCAAGAACTGTCGATGGCTCCCAACTGCCTACTGAGCTAGGTTCAGGCTCACTGTGGCACTCGTGGCCCTCCAGCCTCCCTTGCTCACTTTTTAGGAGGGTGCCATTACATCTGTGCTGAATTAAATGTCAGTGGAGGGAAGGGCAGTGCTGAGCGCAGAAGTCCACCAGCAGTGTTATCTGTGTTGGTGCTTTCACATCATCTTTTTTGGGAGGATGAGGGTGGAGAAGTCTTCAGTAACATAAATTTTTATAAATTTTATAATGAACATGCAGTGGAGTTGACATCTGGGGGCACAGAGTTCTATAAACTTTAGAACGCATAGCTTGGCTTCTCCCATCACAACCAGGCTGCGGACGTCCACCCCAACCCCAAACTCCCTTGAGCTCTTTCTTTCCAGTCATCCTCTCCTGCCCTGAAACCCCTAGGGACCACTGATGGGCTCCCTGTCACTAGCGTTTTGTCTTGTGAGAATGTCATAGGATCGCTCGGCAGCAGCCTTTGAGGCTGGCTGCTTTTGCTCAGAATGCCTTGCGAGATCCGTCCGGCTCTCCCTTCACCTCGGTGGCCTGTGTATTTCAGCAGACTCCCGTTCCTGTAGGATGAGTTAGCATATCTGCCCTGTAGGGGAGGAAGCCCTGCATCCCTCTAATAGGCGGGCCATCCTGGTGTACTGGGGAGAGCTTTCAAGGTGGACTGGAGAAGACAGTTAAGTGGAGTAAAAAGAAAAAAACAAAGCCTGGTGGGCTTGCTCAGTAAATGTTAGTGGATCTGGGCATTCCCTAATGAGGGTAATTAAGAGTCCTTACGCTGAAAAGAGAAAAGTAAACACAGACACGTATGCTAATTGGGGACTACTGGTAGATGCTCAGGCAGCTGCCTGCTCCCTTTCCGCTCCACCGCCTCAATCGTTCTCCTGTCCTCCGGTGCTCCCTCTTGGTCCTCCTCCTCCCTCAGGGGCGGTTCCTTCTCAGTGTCTCTGCTAGTTCACTCTCATCTCCCCTAACTCTGAGGTGCCCTCCGGCTGCGTGGCCCCCAGCCCTGCTCTCTAGTCTACCTAGACCCCTTTCCTAGGTAAGCCCAGTGAGACCTGTGACTTTATGAGTTAGATGTTGGCAATGCTCCTGTTTCCTACTTGGCTTCCTGGCACTTCTATTTGAATGCTAACAAGCAGGTCATACCTAACGTGTCGAAGGCTAACCTATAGCTTCTGCCTTCTCCTTACCAAAGCTGCTGCTTCACCGTCTCAGGAAGTAAAACTCCAGGTTCCTAACTGCTCAAAGAGCTCCTGCAGTCATTCTCAGTTCAGTTCAGTTCAGTTCAGTGGCTTGGTTGTGTCCGATTCTTTGCGATCCCATGGTCTGCCTTCTCCTTACCAAAGCTGCTGCTTCACCGTCTCAGGAAGTAAAACTCCAGGTTCCTAACTGCTCAAAGAGCTCCTGCAGTCATTCTCAGTTCAGTTCAGTTCAGTTCAGTGGCTTGGTTGTGTCCGATTCTTTGCGATCCCATGGACTGCAGCACGCCAGGCCTCCCTGTCCAGCACCAACTCCCAGAGCTTGATCAAACTCATGTCCATCGAGTAATGTGATGCCATCCAGCCATCCCATCCTCTGTCCCATCCCCTTTTCCTCCTGCCTTCAATCTTTCCTAGCATCAGGGTCTTATCAAATGAGTCAGTTCTTTGCATCAGGTGGCCAAATTATTGGAGTTTCAGTTTCAGCATCAGTCCCTCCAATGATTATTCAGGACTGATTTCCTTTAGGATGGACTGGTTAAATCTCCTTGCAGTCCAAGAGAGTCTGAAGAGTCTTCTCCAACACCACTGTTTAAAAGCATCAGTTTTTCAGTGCTCAGCTTTCTTTGTAGTCCAGTGACCCTCATCCCCCTCTCCACCCCAGCAAATCCTCTCCCTTCAGAACTGGCCCTGGAGCTGTACACTCCCTACCCCTGCACACATCTTACTGCCTTTCCCTCCTAGGAATGGCCCTGCTCTGCTTTGTCTATGAACCCAGGCAGCCAGCACATTCTTACAGTTTTTGAATTGAGATACAATTGATCACTTTAGCCGTTTTAATGTGTGCAGTTCACCGGTTTTGAGTATATTCACGATACCGTACAACTACCACCTATATCTAGTTCTAAAATATCTTCATTGGCCTGAAAGAAAACCTGTACTATAAGCAATCCCTCCTCATTTCCTTTCGCTCAGCCCCTGCGACCACTGGTGTGGCTTCTGTCCCTACGGATTTGCCTATTCCAGACACTTCGTGGCAACGGAATCACCCACGAGGTGACTTTTTGCATCTGGCTTCTTTCACCTAGCATCCTGTTTTCTAGGCTGTGTTACGTCGCGGATCAGAACTTCATTACTGTAACAGCTCTACAATATTTCACGGTATGCCACATTTGTTTGTCCACTCATCAGGCGCTGGGCATTTGCGTTGTTTTCAGAGTCTGTCCTCTTGAAAAACTTTAGTCAGATCAAGTCTCTCTTTCGCTGCTCACTGCCTTCCTGCTGAGCCTGAGCCCTGACAAGAGCCAGGCCTGTCCGCCTCCTCCGCTACCCACGGGCCTCCTGCGCTACCCACGGGCCTCCTGCGCTACCCACGGGCCTCCTGCGCTACCCACGGGCCTCCTGCGCTACCCACGGGCCTCCTGCGCTACCCACGGGCCTCCTGCGCTACCCACGGGCCTCCTGCGCTACCCACGGGCCTCCTGCGCTACCCACGGGCCTCCTGCGCTACCCACGGGCCTCCTGCGCTACCCACGGGCCTCCTGCGCTACCCACGGGCCTCCTGCGCTACCCACGGGCCTCCTGCGCTACCCACGGGCCTCCTGCGCTACCCACGGGCCTCCTGCGCTACCCACGGGCCTCCTGCGCTACCCACGGGCCTCCTGCGCTACCCACGGGCCTCCTGCGCTACCCACGGGCCTCCTGCGCTACCCACGGGCCTCCTGCGCTACCCACGGGCCTCCTGCGCTACCCACGGGCCTCCTGCGCTACCCACGGGCCTCCTGCGCTACCCACGGGCCTCCTGCGCTACCCACGGGCCTCCTGCGCTACCCACGGGCCTCCTGCGCTACCCACGGGCCTCCTGCGCTACCCACGGGCCTCCTGCGCTACCCACGGGCCTCCTGCGCTACCCACGGGCCTCCTGCGCTACCCACGGGCCTCCTGCGCTACCCACGGGCCTCCTGCGCTACCCACGGGCCTCCTGCGCTACCCACGGGCCTCCTGCGCTACCCACGGGCCTCCTGCGCTACCCACGGGCCTCCTGCGCTACCCACGGGCCTCCTGCGCTACCCACGGGCCTCCTGCGCTACCCACGGGCCTCCTGCGCTACCCACGGGCCTCCTGCGCTACCCACGGGCCTCCTGCGCTACCCACGGGCCTCCTGCGCTACTGAGGTCTCTCCACAAACATCACCTTATTGGAGTGACTTCCTCTGACCCCTTCTCCTCCCCAGCACTCCCTCAGGCCCCTCACGCTGCTGGCTTTTTTCCCATGGCTCCTCTCACCACTTGACATATAATAATATACATCGATTTGCTTCTTTAGTCTTCTCCTGCCCAAGGGCTGGGCTTCGGCTGTGTGCTCACTTACGAGCAGGGCCTAGAAAAGCACGTGGGACGCAGTAGGTGTTCAACAAATACTTGCTGAATAAATGAACAAATGATCAATTCTTGCCTTCCATTCAATGTGGGAGCTGCTCTAGGGCATCCCTCTCCTGCCCTTGGCCTGGGCACTCACTTCACAGCAAGCTTCGCTGGCCGCCGTGTGCCTGCTCTTGTGACCTCACGTGGAAGGCTCCTCCCCAAGCCCATCGAGCTCATGTGAGAAGAGCATGTGCCTGCTGACGCCAGGCTCTGGGCCCTCAGTGGGATGAAAGAGAGGAAACATGCTCTGCTCTGTGCCAGAACATCTTTCCAACCTGGGACATGTGCATTCGGCAATACTCATCTCAAAAGCTTCTCTCACTTCCAGTTCTTTTTTCAAATTCACTGGGGAAACTAAGGCCTAGAGAGGAAGGAGGAAAGGTCTCCTCCAGGCCTTCATGCGCGGTGACGATACAGCCATGAAACCCTGCCTGGCATCGAAGGCCTCCTACCCTCTCCCACCCCGCTCCTGCACCATTCTCCCCTCTCAGGACAGAGGAAAGCAGGCGAGGAGGCCCCCTGCCCTCCGTGGTGGCCAGCCTCACCGCAGCTGCCCTGTGGGGCCCTGCGCTCCCTATGCCTGCTGACAAGGTTTCCCAGCCCATGATCACGGTGATGGGGAGGGTCACCAGCCACAGCACCCAGCCA
>SJYX01010262.1:274292-310078 GCA_006410675.1 Oreotragus oreotragus
GGCGAAGGGGGCAGGCGGGGGAGGGTGGGAGTTAGAAACCACAATTTGGAGTGAGGCTTGGCTCACCAGGGCCCATAGTGAAGGGGCAACAGAGTGGGTATGACCCAGCCAAGCAGCAATGGAGACAGGATGAAGGCTGTTAGATCTGCTTCTGATCTGGGTGGGGGTCTTCAGGGAGGCCAGCTGCTGCTTTCAGGCAGCACGACTCTGAGGATGAAACGATACTTTCCAAGGGGAAGCGTGGGTGTGGGGAAGAGAGCTGAGTGAGAGGGGAGCAGTCCCCCAGATACAGCATGGGTGATGGCCTCCAGCAGCTGGCGGGGACTTCAGAGCCGCAGGTACTCGGGGGGGAGGAGTGAAGTATGGGTGCTGGCATTGCTTCACACGCCACCAAGGCTAGGCGCCTGGTATAAATAGCATGCTAATTAGACTTACGGTGAGACTAAATTAGGAGGTGTCTGAATCACGCTGAGGATACCCTCTGGTCCTGGGAGAGGCTAGAGCTTAGCATGCTGGGAGGAATCACACCACAGGATGCAGCCACGCACAGAAAAATCCTAATAATCATCGTCGTCATAATAAGAACCTCAGCCAAGGCAACTGGGGAGAAATTAATGGGAAAAAGCACTAATGGGGCCGCCCTGCTCCCCCTGTCTTCCCTTTCAGAGTGGTTTTGCTTTGAAGTCAACAGATGTTTTCCTGGAGAGCCTAAATCTTGAGAGAGGAACCCTCGGAATGTGCACTGAAGCCAGGACAGGGCCGAGGTCATGCAGAGAGACCCCTGCCCGCTGCAAAGGCAGTGTTTACCCAGGTCCCAGCTGTGTTGACTGTGCTTTGTGGGGGTGCTTAACCCCTGCTCTGCAATAGAACCAGCAGAAAACCTTTCAGAGAGAGGAGCAGCGGGACGGCCACCTGGCTGGGGGAAGAGGGGTTACGCTGGCCTCCTCTTCTCCATGGGCCTGGTCTTGGTCGTTCCCTGGGCCAGATCACCCAACCCCTCCCTCCTGGCTGCTTTGCTTCAGTGATGAAGTCACGAACTGGGTGAGGCATCCTGAATGTTGGAGGCACGCCATCTACTGCCTTTATATCCCCTGGGGGATTCGGCGGGAGGTGGGTGATTTCCCAGATCCCAGTTATCTCCCTAATGGAGGGGAAAGAAGGGCCTGGATGACTGGATAATCACACACCCACAGGGAGCAAAAACCTACATCTGCCTCCATGGATGCTGGCAGTCTGCCCCTCCCTTCCTTCCCCCTGCCTTTCATGTCTCTTCAGTGCTTCTAGAGTTTGGTTTCTAGCTCAAATGGCTTTGGAAAATAGGGAAGCAGAGTCTGTGCCTTGGGTCATACTGGCAGGTAGGGAGAGCTCAGAACAGTGGGGATCACTCCCTGGGGTGCCAGGGACGCATATTTCCTGTGCCTCTATTGCAAAGTAGATGCTGGTGGGTGGATTTATGGGGCCTGGGTGAACACTGGCCTGGAAGCTCCACAGCCGGAAAATGGACCCTCAGCTGAATGTGTGACATGGAGAAAATGGCCTCCCTGTTCTCACCCACCTCACCCTAAATGGATATTCAGTTCAGGATGGCAACTCAGAACCAGCTGAAGGTTGGCCTTACAGCCAATGCCTGAGGAGGAAGCTGGGCTGAAGGGTGGCAGTTACTGAGGACAGGAATTAAGGAGGGGTCTTCCATCTTTTTTGTGCCATGGACCCTCTGGAGATCTGGTAAAGCCCACGGACCCCCTTCAAGAGAATAACATTTTATTT
This sequence comes from Oreotragus oreotragus, assembly GCA_006410675.1. Taxonomy (NCBI): domain Eukaryota; kingdom Metazoa; phylum Chordata; class Mammalia; order Artiodactyla; family Bovidae; genus Oreotragus; species Oreotragus oreotragus. Next base: position 276,060 of record SJYX01010262.1, read on the forward strand.
GCATAAAATAAAATACAAAGGACCACAATGTTGATTAGTTATCTTGAAACACAGTTATCAAAGTACTTTAAAAGGGTATTATAGTACAGTTACGTGCTTCTTAATGCATGAAACAATAAGATTTGGCAGCAAGTCTAACATATGCTGTAATTTCAAAGTAGTGATGAGTGTAAATGGTATTTTGAGATCCTTGTGACACTTGTAATGTGATATGAAAATATCTGAGATTCCTCTTGGGCTCAGAGTCACAGGTACTCCTAAGGCTGCTGTGATTTGTTTCTATTTCATAATCAAAGAGATTTCAGAAGTTCAGGTAGAGGTGAGCAAAAATAAAGCTGCAGATTTTTCTCTATCCAGGGTCAAGGATGCCTTGGAGAGTCAGTGGGCTCCTACTCCTGGATTAAGAACCCCTGGACTGAAAGGAAGTCTGGGAGGGCCTTGAGGGGCCAGCACTGCAACCCTGCAGGGCTGTGTGGGGAGAAGGGCCAGAGGAATCGCAGGCTGGACAGGCCAACTAACAGGAGTGAATGAGAAAATGAATTTAAATAAATACAAGGTTATGGACTGGGCTCCCTGACAGGCCTGGAACACATGTGGAATGGAAAATGAGGGTGATAGATAAAAATAAAGCCAAGATGGACAGGAGAATGAGAGCAATCTCTCCTTCTCACTACTCCCCCTCCCCCCCCCTACACCAGTAAGTGCAAAATCACAAGCATGGTGAATGCAAGGGAGAATCGTGTCCTGGAGAATCTATGACAAAGGGACGTGAGCTCTCCTCATTCTCCCTTCTCCAGGTCTGCTCGATAAACATTCTCCTGGCATACCTGCAAATCCAGAGTCACTTTCAACCCAGACACAAATCCCAACAGATGGAGTCTCCCCTCAGCAAGAGAAGTCAGAGGAATGACAAATCCTTTACAACAGCTCTTGCTTCCTCTTGGAGGTTCTCTGATTTTCTCCAGACTTGGGACACTTGGCCCATGCCGTGCGTGCCAGTGGCCTCTGTCTTGTGTTCCTGCTGGCCCTGTGGCTGCATACTCCATGCTGGCAACCTGAGGCCTGACCATCAGCACCCAAGACCAGGCTTTGGGAGCATTCACCTGGGCAGATCTGACCCCCACCCCCCAGAAGTTTGGAGAGTGGAGAAGAAATGGGAGCTACAAAAGAGCAGGGCAACTGAGACAGCAATTTCTCTCTCTCCACATCTGGGGTGGTCTGGGTGCAGCCCTACTGGGACACTGGAGGAGGGCCCGGTTTCCTCCTCCACTTAAGGTCAACTGGAGGTGGCCTTAGGGTGGGATGGTCTGGGCTGCCTCTCCTCCTCTCTCCCTGCACCTTGCTGTGCCCTGGAGAAGTGTGACCCTGTAGGAAGGAGGCCAGTCCTCTACTGTTAGAGACACTGGCCAAACCCCAACGGATCAGGGCCCCTGACGTCAGCATTCCTGCAGGTGCTTTAGACAGGATTACAGGGAAGGGAGCCCGAGGTAAAACCCAAGGCACAGGGTAACCTTGAAATCCCACAAGTCGAGGTGAGCGGGCCCTGCCGGGGGTGGTGCCCCTGCACCCGTATGGAGAACATCTGGGTGCGGCCAGCACATGCCAAGTCCTTTACACCATCAGCTGATCTCCTCCTCTCCACACACCTTGCTGCTGTCCTTTGTGGTAGACACAAATATTTAGCTGCTTACCTCTATCCCCCGGCCTTCGGGTAGCGAGGTGGGGGCACATACCTAGTGCTGGGAGATGGGCCTTCAGCAGAAGTCACACTTCTGAGATGACGCAAAGAAGAGCCAGTGCTTAACCCTGTGGCTGCCTCCTGCCGCAACCACAACCCTGCAGAGCGTGCACCTAAGTGACCACACTGAGCGGCTCTCCCTGCCTACCCTGGCTGGACAAGCAGTCTGAGGGAGAATAAACTCTCTTGCAGGGTTAATTTGTTCTGTGATAGAAACTGACCCTTTTTTATTACACAAGTGAGCAAAGTCAGGCTTAGAAAGGGTCAATGAGTCATCCAAAGTCACAGAGCTAATAAATGGCAGGTTTGGCCCTGAACACAGGCCCAAGCTGGTTCCTTGGCTTGGCATTCAAGGCTCCCCAAGGTCTGTGTCCCTGCCCACCTGCCCAGCAGGCTGCTCCACAATCCCTGATTAGTTGCACAGGTTACTGCTTGTTCTCTTGACCTATATACAGCTTTCTCCCTCCGGTCCTCTCTGGGGGCTACAGCCTGGCCCCCCGTCCTCCTGAGCACTCTTTCACCACCTGATTTTTACCCCAAGGCTTAGCCCTAGTCCTCCTCTTAGGGCAGAGTCTTTCCTGACCCTCCAGTCTCTGCCTGCCTCCCCCTCAGCTGAGCTCTGGAGCCTCACTGCCTACAGTTACTGGACCCCGGACCGCACTGTTTCTGGCGTCTCTCTTCCCTTGGGCATTATTATCAGCCTGAAACCAAAAATGGGACTTTCTCCTGAGATTCTCATTAGATGTGTATAAGAGACAGCCCCTCATCCCTACAAATAAACCCGGTATTCTGGAATATGGTTCTCCTCATTATTTGCTTTCTTTTACTTGTTTGTTCTGTGATGTTTTCTCCTTGGGGAGGTGGGTAATGCTGGTTTTTTTCTCCTGTGCCCCTCAAACAAATGAACTGTGTCATCTCCTGCCCGAAACAGGAATTAGCTCCTGCCAGATGTGTCCCTGTTCACCCCTGCAGTGCAGCCACCCCCATCGTCTCACCTCCCCCTCACCTTCCTGCCAGCCAGGTTAGAGGTACGGGACCCACCTGCTCTGGTGGGACCAGATCTCTGAGAATGGGGAGCTCTGGCTGTAAACAGGGAGCCCCAAAGCACTAGCAAGAAGCACAGGGATGTTTACGGCCAAGCTCTGAGACCCATTGGCTGTGCCACCTCAGGGAAGCCCCTTAACTTCTCCGAACCTCAACTTCCTTTTTCCTAGAAATGACACAATAATACACATATCTTCCAGGGCTGGGAGTAAGAATTTTTAGGATTTTAAGAGTGTTTTTTATGGGCCAGGCACGTCTAAATACACATATGCTGCTGCTGCTAAGTCCCTTCAGTTGTGTCCGACTGTGTACGACCCCATAGAGGGCAGCCCACCAGGCTCCCCCATCCCTGGGATTCTCCAGGCAAGAGTACTGGAGTGGGGTGCCATTGCCTTCTCCGAAATACACATATAGGCCCATTTAATCCTCATAATGGTTCTACGAGGTAGGTATTATTACCACCTCCATTTTTTCCCAACAGTTTCAATTTCTATAGATTATTTGACTTAATTTCAATATACAGCCATTAAGAGAAAAGAAGTAAAAATAATAGGGAGATGTAAAAGCGTATATATCTCCAAATTGGGGTGACAACTATATCTAGACTTGAACAGCGCTGGGAAGTCTCATGTTAACAGCAGTGTGGAGTCCCAGTTGGGAAAGGGTCCTGGGCAGTGCGTCCACCCCACTGATGAGACTTCAAACTGTAGTGCCTCCATTTTGCAGATAATAAAACTGAATCCATGAGGATAAACAAGCCTCCTAAGGTTACACAGAACAAAAGAGGCAGCGTGAGGGTTTGAACCCAGGTAGTCTGGCTTTGAAGTCCTTATTTTTAAGCAACTCTAATTGGCTTTTTCTTCCTAACCCGTAAAGGGATACCCCAGATAGTATCAAATAAAGAAGCATGTTGGTGGGGGGAAGAGGCTGGGGGTGGGCGATGAGGCCCACAGAGGTACAGGGCAAATGCACCCAAAGTGGGGAGCAGACTGGGGCAAGAACAGGGGAGAGAGGACAGGCCAACGTTGGGAAGCGGTGCAGGGTGGTTAGGGAAGCTTCGGGAGGCACCCTCCCTCTTCCCACCCAGGTCCTCTTGGACAAAAACAATGTTAGGGTTTATAGTCTTAAGGCTCACTGGTCCAACCCATGGTTTCCCAGAGGTGGTCACTGAGGCACAGAGAGAGGACAAGGCTGGCCTGGAATCCCTCTGTGAGGAGGCGTGGGCCCTGGCTTCCCTGCTCTCTCTACNGGCACCCTCCCTCTTCCCACCCAGGTCCTCTTGGACAAAAAGAGGCACAGAGAGGACAAGGCTGGCCTGGAATCCCTCTGTGAGGAGGCGTGGGCCCTGGCTTCCCTGCTCTCTCTACCACCATCTTTCCTGGGCAGTCCAGGCAGGTCTGGTAGCAGAGGGCTATGGCCAGAGTTCAAAACCCCGGGTCAACTTGAACACGGGTGAGCCTCTGTCACAAAGACTGAGACGGCCACTCGGTGCCCTCCTGAGAAGTGCTCTGGAGGCATTTCTTCTAGATTTTTTAGGTTTCATCATAAGGGGTCTGGGGCTCTCTGGCTTCTTGCAAACACTTAAGAGGAAACTGGCTAAAGGGCAGGACAGGATGCACCTGCCAGCTGGAACAGTGGGCAATGGAGGTGGGGGCGTTTTCTATGCGGTCTTTCCCTGTTTCCGCCCGTGGCCCCTGTCAGCCCCCCATTTTCCACACAGCCATCAGGGAGCTCCTTAACAAACATGACTCAGAGCGTGTCAGCTGGTTCCCCTCCATGCTCACAGTCAGGGAAGAACACCTTCCCATGGCTGGCAGGCCTGGCCTGGCCCCTGATGATAGCACCAGCCTCACCTCCTGCTGCTCACTCAAGCTCCCTGGACCACCCCACCAGCTTCTCCTCTGCTCCCTGGAAATCCCTACAAGGCTGGATCCCTTGCAGGGGTCCTCTGCCCTTGCAGGGGAGCACCCTCTGCAACTCTGTATGGCTGACCCTCCACATCACGGAACTGCAGTCCCAAGAGCACCTTTTGGGAAAGCCTTCTAGGACTCCTAAATCAAAAGTAGTCCCTTTATCCACCACCCATCACTCAGCTTGCTTCCTGACTTCCTGACCCTCAGTCCCGCCTGCAGTGATGTTGGCACCTCCTCCTCCAGCTTCCCCACTAGAATGAACTAGAAGCTCTTGGAGGGCAGGGACCACATCTTTGGCACCATTTCCCCAGTGGTGAGCACACAGTAGTAGAAACTGACCCTTTTTTATTACACAAGTGAGCAAAGTCAGGCTTAGAAAGGGTCAATGAGTCATCCAAGGTCACAGAGCTAATAAATGGCAGGTTTGGCCCTGAACACAGGCCCAAGCTGATTCCTTGGCTTGGCATTCAAGGCTCCCCAAGGTCTGTGTCCCAGCCCACCTGCCCAGCAGGCTACTCCACAATCCCTGATTAGTTGCACAGGTTACTGCCTGTTCTCTTGACCTATGTACAGCTTTCTCCCTCCGGTCCTCTCTGGGGGCTACAGCCTGGCCCCCCGTCCTCCTGAGCACTCTTTCACCACCTGATTTTTACCCCAAGGCTTAGCCCTAGTCCTCCTCTTAGGGCAGAGTCTTTCCTGACCCTCCAGTCTCTGCCTGCCTCCCCCTCAGCTGAGCTCTGGAGCCTCACTGCCTACAGTTACTGGACCCCGGACCACACTGTTTCTGGCGTCTCTCTTCCCTTGGGCATTATNGTCCTCCTGAGCACTCTTTCACCACCTGATTTTTACCCCAAGGCTTAGCCCTAGTCCTCCTCTTAGGGCAGAGTCTTTCCTGACCCTCCAGTCTCTGCCTGCCTCCCCCTCAGCTGAGCTCTGGAGCCTCACTGCCTACAGTTACTGGACCCCGGACCGCACTGTTTCTGGCGTCTCTCTTCCCTTGGGCATTATTATCAGCCTGAAACCAAAAATGGGACTTTCTCCTGAGATTCTCATTCACACAGCAGTCTCTAAAGGGGGTCTGCTCTCCCAGGGAATACAACATGATCCACAGGGAGTGAGAACATGTCCGAACCTGTTTTTATACCTGTTTATCTCCACCGTTTAAACTTTCTACATTATTGCATATGTTTTAAAATTATATATTATATTTGCATAAACACATTTGGCCCCATGGAGCAGGGACCAAAGATCCCGCTTCCTGGATTTCCTTAAGTCATCAAATATAGCTCCTTGTACACAACAGGTGCTCAGTACATACATCAGTTATCTCAGAGAGGTACGTTCCGAAAGACTCAGTGGAAGAAGAAGGCATATCATATGTGTACACACGTAAGAAATGCGACTGGGCATACACGTGTGTACACACACACACACACACACACAGAGGCACTGACTTGCCCTTGTGAACCCGAGTCCTTGGGGGGATTGGGTACAGTTGGGAGAAGCTGACAGGAGAGGGGCCGCAGGCCTGGAGTAAGGCCAGTGAGAGAGCCTCACGTGAGGAGTAATTGCAGAGAAGCACCTCTGGCGGGGAGACCTAATGGAATTCCTGAGCAGAGTGGGCCAGGAGAACAGCGATGATAAACAGAAGTCCTATAAGGCTGCGACTGCTGATGGGCAAGGGAGGCAGGGCAAGGGGAGGCATCCAGGCCAGCAGCATGACACGGGGTGGAGCTGGAGCCCCCGCCCCCTGGAGCTCCCTCTAGAGCTGTCTCTCTCACTCAGGACCCATGCCCTTCCCTCTAGACACTGGCCTCAGCCTCCAGGCTCCGGGGCAAGGGGGTGCAGGCATCCTTGTGGCCTGGAATCTTCTGGAAGGCACTTGCACTATTTGCAAGGAAAAGGCGGGGTCGTTATCACCCCCAAAGCAGGAATAAGACTTATTCCAAAGTCACCATTTATATAAGAGCCTCTCCCTTTTAAAATTTCTATTTTCTGCATGTATGTTTCATAACACACGTACTAGGTTATTACGATGATCACATATATAAATTTCTAAAAAGAACTATACATTAGAGGTGTGTGCTCAAACACTTTGTACGGTATTTTTGCAGGCTTATTTATCCTCAGCACGTAGCAAGGGAGGGTGAGGCAAAGTTTGTTTCTATTTTATAGATGGGGACCTGAGAGCCCAGAGATTCCTGGTGTCCCCCCCAGGGTTGCACAGCCCAGGCTGGGTGCAGGACTGGACACCACATTTTAAGGGACTCACCTCGTCCTTGTCCACCACCTGGATGAAGAGGGGGAGAGCAAAGCCGACCTGTGCCAGCTCAGTGATGGCCACGCTGTACTCAGAGCTGTTGAACTCTGGGGCGTTGTCATTGATGTCAATCACCAGGATGTTGAAGGTTGTGGTCACTGTGGCGTCGGATGGGGTGCGGTCATCATTCAGCTCTGTGCCCTGCAGAGAGAAGAATAAACGAGCCAGGGATGAAGGTAGCCATGATCACAATAAGAGATGTCATTCATTCGGGCTTTTTCAATGCTGGGCACTGCACTTTATGTGAATTATCCCATCTCATCCTCACCATAACCCCAGGAAGAAGATTCTACCATTAGCATCTCTATTTTACTGATTCCCGTTACTGATGGGGAAACTGAAACTCAGAGAGGTTAAGTGACTTATACAAGGACACACAGCCAGAGTAGGTGTCAAACTCAGGCAGTGGGTTGAGGTGGGGTGAAGAGGACAAGACAGATTTCAGGGTTCATCTGGAGGTAAAGGGATGAAAATGATGCCAAATTATTCATTTGGCAAATGATGAAACAGGCTGAGAACATTTGTGCTAGCAGATAACCAAGACTTAATTCAGCACCTGCTATAGACTGAACACCGTGCAAGCACTGTGAGGGTCCTAGCTGGACTCAGACACCTGGGCACCCAGTCTCTGGACCAGAGTCCCTGGGCCACCAAGTAACCATTCCCAGCCCTTCTGATCCAGAATCTCTGGGTGAAAAGCTCAGGACTAGGTATCTTTTATTAGCTTCCCAGAGGATTGGCATTCACAGCCAAGTGAGGAAACTCTATACTATATTTTACAGAAAGATGGACAAGCTGAGCTCAGGGTTCCACAGTGAGTTGGTGGTGTTGCTGGGACTGTGGAGCGGCTCTCTCACACTGGAGCTGCCCGCCTCCGGAAGAAGGGAACAGACAGGAGAGGAGGCTGAGAGGCATCCTGGGGCTTGGAAATGGATGGGGAAAGGCTGTGTTAGCTCGCCCTCCCCCACTGGCCCACATGTGGACAGCGGGAAGACAGGACAGAGCCAGTGGGAAAACTGAAGCTAATCAATCCATCGCTGCCACAGGCCTTCTCAAAGTCAAGGAGAACAGTGAAAGGCCAGGCTGGGGGCACGATCCTTCCCATGCCAGAGAAGGGCCTTCTTCCCAGAGCCCCTCTCCTCTGTCCTTGTGTCCCCCTCTCTAAATCGAAGTCTGGGGCTGGGGAGGATGCCTGTGGCCCAGGCAGCATCCGCACCCTAAATGGGTTTCCCAGGGAATGCCTCAGCAAGTCATTGATTTTAATTAAAACCAACCATGAGTAGCAGGGGGCTGCAGGAGGTGGGGGCTGTGGCTCTGTCATAGCTTCTGGGGTGGGGACCACCGCCGCTCTGGCCTCTCCCTTCTGCATTGCTCTTTCCTAACCAGCTAATAGCCCCCAGGGAAGCCATGAAAATTAGAAACAGGGGAAAACCCCAGAAATGGGGTAACTCTAAGAGTCCAAGTTGGCTAAAAGAGAACTTGAAATCACGGGGTAACAGAAAGGACAAGAGGATGCGCACCCACTCCGGGCCTCCTCATCCCCTGAGATGGGGATGAAAGCCAGAGTTCTCTGCGGTCATCAGTAAGGGCTCTGAGATGGCCAGCAGGGTCCCTGACAATGCCCACGTGTGACAAGCGCTGGTCCTTCCTGACAGGGGCCCTGGGCACAAGCCCCGGGCATCAGTGCAGGGTATGGGAACAGCAGTGATGTGCCTCCTGGAGCCTCCACCTTACACCGCTGGAGGCTGGCACCAAGGCATGGGCATCCCCTCTACCCAGGATAGAGGTGTCCAGCTCTCACCTTCACGGTCAGGATGAAGCCATGGCTATACAGGGGGTTCTCCCGGTCCAGCAGGCCATTCAAGGTCAGTGCCCCACTGATGTAGTCCAGGGCAAAGATGCTGTTGGTATTCCCTGCGAGAGAGAAGAATTCAGGGTGTGACTGGGGCCCAGGGCAGGCAGACAGGGGGCTGTCGCCGGGGTTCCTCCCTGGGCATTAAGGACTAATCAGCAACTTAAAGTGGATGCTGGTTCCAGGAGCAATGAAAAGAACCCTGGGATACAAGAGAGCACACGGCCAGGCAGCAGACGACACTGAATCACAAGATGAGAACACTCTGCCTGTTCCGCCTTCCTTGAGGCTCTCTGACTGAGTCAAGGAGAAAGTCTTGACTTGGTGCTTATATGTCTTTAACACTCTCCCTAACATTTGCTTCTTTTCCTCTTTAACAGAAAGAGAACAGGCTTCAGGATCTGTAATGAGTCATTATTGCTATGTCTAAATACTTGTGTACCCCAAGACTCTGTATGGTGAAATCCCAGTCTCCAAAGACGATGGTAGTAGGTGCAGTGAGCAGGTGGGGCTTCTGGGCTTAGGTCACGAGGGTGACACCATCCTGCATGGGGTTCATGCTTTACAAAAGAGACCCCAGAGAGCTCCCCTGTCCCTTCCTATATGAGGATTTAGCAGAAAGGCGCCACGCGAACCAGGAGGCAGGTGCTTACCCGGCTGTGCTGCCACCCTGATCTCAGGCTTCTAGCCTCCAGAACGGTGAGAAATAAATTCCTATGGTTGATAAGCCACCAGGCTATGGATTTGTTACAGCAGCCCCTGTGAACTAAGGCAGTAACCTTGTTTTGTTTCCTTGTGCTCATTTTTATGGTCATTCCCTATTCTATTCTGTTCTTTCTAATCAATTTTACTCTAATTTTCTATAAGGCAGTGATATAAAGTTTCCTTTTATGATAAATATAAGTTAAAAACAGAAATCAATTTTAAGTATTTATTAAAATTTAAAATACACCTTTAAAGTACTCGCAAAAATCACACATTAATGGCACCGGCTCAAGTGTACCCTTACCCTGCTCTTTCCCACCAACTTTCTTTTGTGCTCCCCTACAGGCACCCCAGCCCTCACAGTGGTTTCTGCAGGGTCCTCAGATCCAGTCCTGCCTCTTGTCTTTCATCATCCGCCTTATCTCTCAGCCTTACCTCCTGTCCTCCCCCGCAGCGTCAGCCCCTCCTCCCCTCCTCCAGGAAGATGGTCCTAATTGCTCCTACTGACCCTCCAGCCCCACAGGCTGCACCCACTGCTCTGTTTGTTCCCCAGTTGCTTCCTGTGTGTAACTGGGCTCTTTCCACCCAGCCTAAAAGCCCCCTGAGGTGGGAGGCTTTCAAGACTGTTCTTCAAGGTACCCAGCCAGTGCTGGGTGCACAGATGTAAGCAAGTTTCTGAAGGATGGCTGCTCCCAGCTCACCTGAGCCCCCCCTGCCCTTGTGTCCGTCCCATCAGCCTGTGAGTTCACTGCTGCTGCTGCTGCTGCTAAGTCGCTTCAGTCGTGTCCGACTCTGTGCGACCCCATAGACGCCAGCCCACCAGGCTCCCCCATCCCTGGGATTCTCCAGGCAAGAACACTGGAGTAGGTTGCCATTTTCTTCTCCAATACATGAAAGTGAAAAGTGAAAGTGAAGTCGCTCAGTCATGTCCGACTCTTAGCGACCTCATGGACTGCAGTGCACCAGGCTCCTCCGTCCATGGGATTTTCCAGGCAAGAGGACTGGAGTGGGGTGCCACTGAAACTCCCAATTCCACTACTTTCTCTTCCTCATTAACCAGTGTGTTGGTTCATTCAAACACTCACTGTCATTCATTCACATTTTCAGCAGTCCCTTGGACAGGCCATCCCATGGCCAGGTCCGGTGCTTGGCACTGTGGGGGACACAGAGGTCACTCCGCCAGGAATTCTGATGCTGAAGCACTTAGAGCCTTGTCAGAGAGCTTTGACATCCACAAGAATCAGTATCTCCTTTCTATAAATCATGCACAAACCAGTAGCCCTTGTTGAATGATGTTCCTGCTGCAGGAAGAGGCTGTCCACACAGGGGAAGGCTTAAAGAAGCTTCATGGAGGAGGTGCCACTAATTCCCTTCACCATACCATTGGCTAGCTGTGTGACCTTGGGGCACCTATCTAACCACTCTGTATCTTGGTCTCATGATGCTGAAGCACTTAGAGCCTTGTCAGAGAGCTTTGACATCCACAAGAATCAGTATCTCCTTTCTATAAATCATGCACAAACCAGTAGCCCTTGTTGAATGATGTTCCTGCTGCAGGAAGAGGCTGTCCACACAGGGGAAGGCTTAAAGAAGCTTCATGGAGGAGGTGCCACTAATTCCCTTCACCATACCATTGGCTAGCTGTGTGACCTTGGGGCACCTATCTAACCACTCTGTATCTTGGTCTCATTTTTAAAATTAGGATAATAATGGATCTATCTCATACGGTTGTGAACTAAATGAATGTGAAAAAAAAAATACATGTGTACAGACTTGGAACTGTTCCTGGCACAAAATAAGTAATAAATGTTGTTTCAGCTGGAACTGGAAAGACAGGCAGGACTGGGGAAGGGGTGGATGGACACTGATTCCATAGGTAGGAACTAACATCCAAGCCCCCGGGACACAAGGTGGACGCCAGGACGGCCCATGGAGGCTGCTGTATCTCCCCACTAGGTCCCTTCCCCAGCTCGAAGGGATCTGTACACAGTAGGACCCTGAGCTCTCTTGGGTTAACTAGGGAGAAAGAAGAGAGGAGACAACACTCTTCTCTAACTTCAGACTGAGGCAGGGGCTGTTCTCAGTGGGCCCATGCTGGTCAGCAAGGTGGCCCACTCCCAGCCCATCCTCCTAGGCTACTGCAGAGGCTGCCCAAGGCAGGGGAGAGGCTGCTGACGGAGGAGCCCATTTGGGTTTTGAGACTCTGACCTGGGCCAGGCCAGGGAGGGGACATCCCCCTAGACTTCACCTTGCCCAAGGCTTTGTCCTGCAGCCTGGGTACCCTCCTGAGGGCTTTTGTATGACTGCCTTCATGGAGCAGGAAGGACAGGATTGCAAGGAGACATATAAATGCATGGATACAAAGGAGTTTTTTAAGCTAGGAATTCTGCTGTTGGGGAAACAAGAGGACGTGTGATTTCACCTGCTCATCATTAGCTAATCCACTCAACAAACAATTACTGAGCTCCTACAATGTATCAGGGACACCTTCCAATGGGGAATGTATAGCCCTCAACCAGACATTCCCATGACAGGGTGATCAGTGCTGAGGTGGCTGGAGTGTGGACAGCGCAAGGTGCTTCAGGGGCTGGATTCTCAGAGCCCATAAATGCCGAGCTGGAGGGCTGCCCTGAGGCAAGACCTCCAGGCTCCTGCCTCCCACACCCACTTCCCCACCACACACATATTCATGGACCCCGCCTCCCCAGGTTCTCTGTGCAGCATCCCATCATTCCAGCTTTTCATATAAATTTATTCTCCTCAATAAAGGGAGCTATCAATGTTTAAATGTGATTCAACTTTTATCTTTGCAAGAGTTTTTCTATAAATCGCTTACAAACCAGAAGCCCCTTGTTGAATGACGCGCTCTGCCTTTCCGTTTGGCTCTCTCTCCTGGCTCACTTAGTTGGGTCCCCCACTCAGCACCTTTGTCCTGCTCATTGCCACGCTGCCCATGCCCAACTCAGAGTCTGCCCCCAGCACATAAAATAACCCCTTCTCCAGCCTAGGCACTTTGTCCAACCAACCTGCAGGCAAATATGCCTCAACTGGTACAAATTCAAACTCAGGGACCCTCCCCCAACACACACACACATACACACACATTATTTTTCACACATCCATCTGTGTAGGATTCACCTATCAGTTTCCTACAAAGTGTGAGTGACTAACTGCCGGGACTAACTCACTGGGGTGGATGGCTAAGTTCATATCGAGCACCTACTGTGTGTGAAATGCTAGAGAATCAGCAGGGAAAAGCAGGCAAGGTTCATATCTTCAGTCTCACACAAAAGATTCACAATCAGGACACAACCACACTACTGAGTGTATACACACTTGCGAAGCTAAGGTCCCTGAATGAAAGCTAGGTGGAGGCAAACTGTCTGGGTTCCCATCATGCTCTGCTGTGTGCTAACTGGGTGACCCTGATCAAGTTCTTTGCCATATCTGGCCCTCAGTTTCCTAGTCTGTAAAATGGAGGTAATGGGGAGTGTTGCTGTGAGGATTAAATGAGTTAATACGGTGTCTGGCACATAGGAAGCTTTCCATAAATGTTGGCCACCTGTCCTGCACCAAGATACCACCGTGGACCATCTGCTTCACCCACCCCACCCAGGAGCCTTTGCCTAGAGCTTGTGCCCAGTGGTAGCACTGAAGCCAACACATTCTCTTACCAGCAGAGTCTCACAACCCAGGGCTCAGATGTATTAATACAAGGTGGCAGCCTTGAGGCTAAGTCTGAGAACAAAACCCTCAGGTCCAGAGCCTTCAGGGTTCCAGCCTTGAGGTGGGCCCTCACTTCCTTGCTTCCCTCCCTTACTGTTCTTCTCCCATAATCCTTCCTCCCTGGGCAGGAGGGAGGGTGGCGTGGGCTTGGCAACCACACACATGAGTTTCTTTGTTATTCTGGAAACTGACACTACCCTGTCAGTGCTCTGGTCTCCCAGACATTTTTCACCAAGTCCCATGGGGACCAGGGGGCTAGGGGGGCTCACGGGCGATGCCTTTCACCTGTTCAGCCCTCACTGCTGAGCAGAAGGGCAGCTGGTTCCCCTGGGTTGACAGGTGCTGTCCTAGGCGTGTGGGGATATACCTGGCAGGGGAGGGGAACTTGTGAGGAGTGGGGCTGCACCTTGAGAACCCTAAGGCTTCAGGAACAGGTGGCTTAAAGCATTCACACAAGAGAAGAAGCAGGTCATTGCTGGCCCTGCTGGTTCTCCTGGGACAACCACCTCCCTCTAGGAGTTTCAGGCATTAAGACCTCTTCTGATTTGCAAGAGAGGCACTGAGAAGATGTGAATCAAGTTCACAAAAGCACATAAGGCAGCTGAAGGAGAGTCACAGCCCTCTTTCCCCTATTTATTAAAAAAAAAAATAGTGGCTACAATTTATTGAACCCTTCCCTATGCCAGGCACTGAGCTAAGCTGTCTGCACAATTATATGACTCACTCTTCACAATAACTTTAGAAGAAGATATCCCACGTACGTATGAGGAAGCAGGCTCAGAGACGTTAAATAACTTGTCCAAGGTCACATGGCTGGTGAGTGGCTGGCCTGGACTGAGATTTATGTCTCTCTTTTTCTTCTTGCAGCCATTCATCCTGCACCCACTCTACACCTGGCCCTGGGCTAAGGGACAGGGAACAGGGTGAGACGAGTAAGACATCGTCCTCCTTCACAGAATGAGAGGTCAAAGAAGCTGCTTTTTTTCTCAAGAGGGAGTTCAAGTTAAAAAACTCTATACATTCTGGAAAGTTCTAGATAAATTCCTCATAAAATGACAGAGTTTTACACAGCAGCAGAATGTCCATGTGGTGATGGCCTCCAGGACAGGGGTTCCCAACCTCCAGGATCTAATGCCCGATGACCTGAGGTGGAGCTGATGTAATAATAATGGAAGCGAAGTGCATAATAAATGTGATACACTCAAACAATCATGAAAACACCACTCTTGTCCCTGGAGAAGCTGTCTTCCATGAAACCAGTCCCTGGTGCCCAAAATAAAGGTTGGGGTCCGCTGCTCCAGGAACTGGAAGGGAGGGCTATCTGGGGACTGGAGTGGGAAGGCCAGGGTTGCCAGCGCACCGGTGATAATATACATAAGGCACTGGCAAGCCTGCCTTTAGGGAGACCTATGGCTCCAGTGAGAATGCATGGGGAAATGGAGATAAGCAAGGCAATGGTCAGGGAGGCAAATGAGAAAGCAGTATAGAGGCAGATGCCCAGAGGCAGAAGAAGGGAAATTCTGAGGAAGAGATGGTTATCAGGGTCAAACAGTCTGAGAGACAGGCTCAGGAGAGGAAAGATCCAGTGAAGGTCTCCTGTTTGGATCCTCAGATGCACCTGGAGGTTAGACTGTGAGATACTGTGGCTGAGTGGGGCACAGACTTGGGAACCGTGAGTACAGATGATGCTGCCTGGAGCTTGGTGTGAAAAACAAGGAGGTGGACTGACGGCTAGAGGGCGCAGCAGAGCTAAGCAAAGGGCTTCTGTTTCACAGATGGTCAAAGGCAGAGGGAGAGGGAAACTGGATTGGAGGGAGAAAAAGTGGGGTACAGGGTCAGGCTTGGAGGGCAGGAAGGGCAGCTCTCTTTGGGCTGCCGGGATTTCACCCTCTACCTCCTTGCTTCTTCAAGGCTGGCAAGCTCTCCCCTTCCCCGGGCACCCCTCCTCCCGGCCCCTGCCAAATCTCATCACTCCCACATCTTGTCCCCTTGTTATCTCGCTGGCAGCGTCTTGACCCATGGCGGAGCTAGGTCTGGGCGAGAAGCAGTTTAGTGAGTGGCTGACGGTGCGTGTGGGAACACAGGCTGATGACTTTCAGTTGCTCTGTCTGCTCCGCTGGGCTGATAGCACTCTTGCTGCCCTCTGAGGTATAAGGAGAACCGACAGCTCCCGCCTTGGTCCTGCCGTTCTTAAGATCCACTACCAATGTCACCAACTTCAGGAAGCCAGTCCTGAAGGCTGTGTCCTCTCTCACCCCACTGAGTCCTGGAGCTGGTCTGGCACCCTCAGAACAGCCCTGTGCTGTGGGGCCTCCCTGGTCCTCACATCCAGAGACTCAGTGTGGCCTTGAGGGTAAAGGGTAGGCTTTCATGCTTCTGTCCATGGTACCCAGAACGGTGCTCATTACCTATCTGTTGGATGGCCTGAAGCTTCCTGCCCCCTCTACAGGGATTAGGAAGGGTGGGTGAGCACACACCAGGTGGGGTATGCTCTGGGTCTGGCCCGTGCTGGCCATGAAGTTAAAAAAAGAAAAAAGAAAAAAGCCATGCATATGAGGCACTCATGATCTAGCTGGTCTTTTGGGCCCAGTGGTCTTCTTTCAGTCCACTCAAACACTAGTCCCTAAATGGATGAGGGGACCAGTGGGAGCCTGACCCCTCACCTGGCCTCTGACTCTGTCACCCGGCCCTCCCAGGGAAGTGAGCAGAACTGGGATGTGCGGCCCCTACCCCCGGTGGTCCCTCCTTCAGCTGTGGTCTCTGCCTGGAGTCTGTTACGTCAACACCTGAGTGAAGACTGCCCACTGTGTGTGAGCTTGCAGGATGCAAAAGAGATCTAACTGCCAACAACAGATCTGCTGGTTACTAGCTGAGAGACCCCCTGCAAATCGTGAGTTCCCTTGAGCCACATCCCTCATCTATAAAGTGTGCATAACAGCTCCCACCTCACAGGGTTGTGTAAGGGTCAGGTGTGATCACGAAGGTACAGGACCTATTTAAGGATCAGGTGTGATCATGTATGTACAGGACCTATTTAAGGGTCAGGTGTGATCATGAAGGTACAGGACCTATTGTGCCACCTGTCTTGGTCCCTACTATGACCGCTTTCTGAATAGACCAAGTTAGCCCCAGCCATGGCCCATCTTATGCAGAATGTGCCAGGAGAGGCTCTCTCCATAAAAGCCAACATATACTGTGCCTGGCACCGTGCAAAGTATATTGTATGTGTATGTATACATATATATATATTTTAATATTCCCCAAACTCCCATGACATAGGTACAATTATCCCCCTTTTCCCAACGAAAAATTAAGGCATAGGGAATAATTGGTCCTAGACCACAGTGAGAGGTGGAACAAGGAATTAACCTCAGCTCTCACTAAGCTAGAGTTCATGTTCCACCCAGAGGCCCCTGGATTTCCCTTCCCCCTTGTCCGCAGCCAAGGACAGCCTACTGAACAGCTGCCTGTGTGCTGCCTGTATCATCCGGGCTGGTGGGACAAGCTGGCCGGCAGGCCCATCACTGTCGAGCGGAGCCGTACCGTTCTGACTGGTGCAGAACTGCATCACTGCATAATGCAAACTGGGAGTCAGTCTGAGATGCGGGCTTTGGGCAAGATATCTTATGAATTAAAAATTGTTCCTTAGCTGCCTGCTGACAAAAGGGGCCGAGTCGAGTCCCGGGTGGCACCTGGGCTGGGCTGCATTCAACAGCTCTGAGTCCAACATATGGCAAGCAGCAGTGTGGGTTACCTCAGCTTTCAATCACAGGAGACGCAAGCCGAGAGCCTGCTGCGTGCCCCGCCTCCCAGGACAGTGAGGGTAGATGAGGCCTGTGCCCTTCTCCTAAGCTTTCCCTGAGGCTGCCTGGGATGCTCGCCCTGCAGATCTTCGCAGGTGTCTTGTCTGCAATCCAGCATCGGCTCACAGGTTCACCTGTGAGGGGCCTGGCCACCCCACCATCCTGCTCTCACCTGCATCACCCTCTTCTCCATTATCCTGTTGTTTCCTTCAAAGCGCTTCTTCTTTCTGAACTTCTCCATTCATCTGTTTACGCCTTTGCTTATTGCCTGTCTCCCACATTGGAATATAAGCCCCAGGAGGGCAGGGACCAGTTTCTTCAAGTGCCCGGGTGACATACATAGGTGCTCAACAAAGGCTTTTGAATGATGTGTGGGCTACAGCAGGGGTGGTGGGGTGCCATTCTGAGGCTGGTGTAAAAGGCTGCAGGACAGAATGATACAGGAGTAACTAACAATGTCACACTCACAGAGGTCTTAGCTGCAGTAGGGGAATGGGGAGGGGGCAGCCGATTAGCATTTCCAGCGGGGGCGATCACACTCTCCTGATGCACCCACAGTGACATGTCTGAGCTGAGTGCGTCTTGTTAATTACAGTTATTATTGGCCAGTTGGGGAAAGACGACCTCCGAGCCCCACAAGCAGGTGGGAATTGCAGTCTGCTTGTCTTGTCGGCGTTTCACAGAACGACGGTTTTCATCAAGCTCAACTACACCAACAAATGGTCACCTCTCCTAATAAGACCACAAACTGGACTCTGACTAATCTGCTCATAACTGGCTCCAAATTATGAAACATTAACCTGATCAGCCAAGGACAGTAAAGCCTATTATGTCAGGGTTGCAAAGGGTCACACCAGACCCCTCTCATGGATGGCAGTACCCGGCTCCCTGTCTACAGGGACAGGTGACCCTGGTCCTCTGAGGACACTTTAATGGGGATTGACAAGATGTCGCCAGGAGCCAGGGCTGCCATCAGAACCTTCTGATTTCCCGAAAAACCTCTACTCTGTCACCAGGTAAACTTCTCCAGAGGGAATAACAATGGACGTGCCCACTGGCCTTTCACCATGGCAGATTCATGCTGATGTATCGCAAAACCAATACAGTATTGTAAAGTAAAATTAAAAAAAAATAAAAAAAAAAAGGAGAGGGGGAGCAAGGTAGGGCATAGGATTGAGATACAAACTACTATGTATGAAATAGATAAGCAACAAGGACATATTAAATAGCACAGGGAATAATAGCTAATATCTTGTAATAACTTTTAATGGAGCATAATCAGTAAAATTAATACTATGTTTTACATTTGAAATTAATATATTATAAATCGACTATATTTCACTTAAAACAATAAAAACATAAAGAAAACAGGCAACAATCTAGATGTCTAACAACAGGGATTAATTATGCTACAATATAAAATTTGGTCAGCCACTAAATAATGTTGCAGAAGAGAAGTTTGTTACTTAAAAAGATAGATGTTTAAGACACTTCACCCCTGCAAAGGAAGTACAAAATAGCATAGTTCACAGTACACATTTTTGCTGTTGTTTAAATGATGACCTGGAAACGGATTCACTTTAATGAGTAACCCTTCCTCTGCCTAGGTTACCACCATGACTGATGATAACTTGCTGAATTTAACCTCCCTGAGGACAGGGACCTTTCCCACCATGGTTACTGCTACCGAATGAAATAAGGGCTTTACTTAAAGAGGAGTTTGCAAGACACTGGAAGGGCTGAGTAGCAGAAGATAAGGTCTCTGTGCCCAGATGGCACCCGATCTAGACAAGAAAGCTCATGGGGCCTAGTGCAGGGGGGCTCCTCTGCCAGGCCTTGAAGGGCTGGGTTTGGGTCAGTGTGGAGAGGGAGAGGGCATTCTGAGCAAAGGGCTGGAAGGGACAACCACTTCCCAAGGCAGGAGCCAGTGGGAGGAGCTGAGCTCACACAAAGCAGTGTCAGGAGTGGCTGATGTCAGGAGGTAAGTAGCTTGGGTTCTTGTCCGCAGCAGTGGGGGGGCCCTGGAGGCAGGAAGGCCTGCTGCTGCTGCATGGACCGGGTGATAGTGAGAGGAGGACCAATAGCCAGGGCCACTTATTCTGAGCACTTCCCACGTGTCGGTCAATAACTTGTCATAGAAATTCCATCTGCCAGGTTGCGGTGGCATCATCACCACCATTCCCATTTTACAGGTGAGAAACTCCAGGCACAGAGAAATTAAGTGATTTCCTGAAGTCCCGCCTCTGGTAAGTGGCAGGACCAGGATTCAGGTCTGTCTGACTCTGGAGGCTTAGTTCACACACCAGGCTACCCCTACAGGGAAGATGCCTGCTTCTGCCCACTGGCAGAGCACTTCTGAGCTTACCGGATTCTCCCAGAAGGCCAGCACTGCTTTCAGATGAGTTAACCGAGGCTCAGTTAGGGAAGTGGTATGTTTAAGGACACCTGATTACTTAGAGACAATGTGGGCATTAGAACTTGGGTCTTTTGGATCTCAAATGGCCCTCCTAACTGTCCTAGTTTCTCCGAGGTGGGGCTCACACCCCCTAGGCTCTGGGGGCCAGAGACTGGCCAGGAGATGAACAAGGTGAAGAGAAGGGAAAAAGCGGCTGAGAGTCCCTCAAGGACTCACCTGCTCACTTGCCTGGAGGTGTTACCTCCAGGATCTGGGGCAAGTGGCCCCAGAATACCCAAGCCCACCCTCAGTTGGAGCCCCTCCTTGGGCCAAGGGTGGGCACTGAGCTGTGCTGGGTCCTTCGGCTGTGTGCTTCCTGCTGCTGGACCAGCCCACATAATTCACCTGAGGCCTGGCACTCCAGAGAACGTCAGGGCTCTGGGAGATTTACGGGCTCCGATAAAGCCATCTCAGCCCTCGCATAAGACGCGTTTGATATTTGATGATCTGAAAGGCCTTGTCCCAGAGGAGGAGTGTGAGGGGGGAAGGAGGAGGGGAGACACTTAAGAAAACAAAGAGGACAGTGATCAGATGCCCAAGGAGAAGGAGGCACGGAGCGAGCTGCGTGCTGTCTGTCATCCTGACGAAGCCGGCACCCCCTCCTCCAGCACCTCTGCACGGATCCAGCACTGAGACAAGGGAGGGGCAAGCCGAGGGGACTGGGCCAGTGTGCCGCGTTACAAGGCCTCCCTGCCCAAGGCACAGGGCAAGGGGGTGATGCGCGATGTCCCTGGGGAGCCCACCAGCTCCCCCTGGTCACCCCCAGGGGAAGGACAAAGTTTATGTATAACAAAGCTGATGGAAGAACTCATAAGAGGACCTGACTAGACACACACTTACGGGCTTGTGGACCTCTCTGAGCCTCAGTTTCCCCATTGGGGGTGCGAAGACCTATTCTTACTCACTTGGCTATTTGGAGGTTCAGTGGAATAAGGGAACAGAAAATGCTTTACAAACTGTAAAGTGTGAGCCTATGTCAGGTATGTGTGAAGGATAGTGAACCCCGTGCCTAGGGCAGGTGGAAGTAAGCAGTGGCTGGAACTGGAAGAAGACATTAGGTGGGAAAGACCGTGGTGAAGAAGGGCAGGGTGGGGGGCAACGCCAGCTGTCGGCGCACACTGAACTTGGTGGGAAGAGGAGGCTCGGCACTCCTGAAATCCCCTTTCGATCCTGTTTCCCAGGCTCTAACCTCTTCCTCTAAATGTCGTTGGTTCAGTTCCTTGTCTTGTCATCATCATGACAGTAAAAAACTTTGGCATCAGAAAGCCCTGAGTTCGAATCTAAGCTCTGCTACTTCCAGCCATGGGACTTTGTAGCCAAGTGACCTCACCTCTGTGAGCTTGTTTCCTCATCTGCCAAACAGGGATGATGATAATTGAAGGTGCCTCCTAGGGTTGGGGGGAGGACTCAGTGAGATGGGGAACAAGGAGCAAGGCTCCCTGATTCCCACCCCCACCCCCGGCTCTCCTGCTGCTTTCCCTCCTTGAGTGCTGATCCCACAGCTGTCCCCCCCGCCCATTTCCACCCCAAGTACTGCACGTTCTGGAACGAATGACTTTCAAATCTGGGAAGGAGAGCCCATCACACACACACACACACACCTTGAGCTGGGTAATTTATGAATCAAATTGTGCTCCGTCAGGGCTCCGCAGCCCAGAAATAGATGTGGTTGGACGAGGTTCAGGGAGCCAGCCTCAGACACAGTTATCTTCATAGAAACTGGCCACCAGCTGGCAGAACTGGCCCAGACTACTGACCTTGAGGGGCTCCCTGAGGGCTGAGAAGTCCCCCTCAATCTGATCCCCGCTGAGTCCTAAAGAGAGGACAGAGGTCTCTCTGGGGCTCAGGAGGACAGCTGAGAGCCTGGGCAAGTTACTACACCTCTCTGGGCTTCAGAGTCCTCCCCTGTTTAAAAAAGAGGGGGCTTTTCTATGGTGTGTTAGTCACTCGGTCGTGTCCGACTCTTTGAGACCCCATGGACTGTAGCCCACTGGGCTCCTCTGTCCATGGGATTCTCCAGGCAAGAATGCTGGAGTGGGTCACCATTTCCTTCTCCTTTCTATGGTAGTGGTTTTCAAATTTCCTTGTTTTAGTAGAAAATCCTTTTATCAGAGAAAGTCTTGCCCAGAATCCCAGTGTGTAAAGCAACCAAAACCAGGGCTAGCTGCTCTGGCTGGAGAGATGAGCGGGGCTGTGCTGGAGTTCAGCACAATCAGTACCCCCTACCCCCAGAGGGGGCCCTGAGGATGGGTTTAGGGGCCTGGAGATTCAGGGAGCCTGCAAGTCACCATGGACTCTTTCAGTATTAGGATGCCATGGCTGTCTATGAGCATTCGGCCAAGGATGCACAGGGCCTGTCATCATACCATCTGGGTCACTTGAGAACCAATAAATGCTAGCCAGGTAGGTAAGGTAAGAGGTTCATAAGATCAGCATTGTTTCATCTGGATCAGATGTGAAATGGGCAGATGTTATAGTGCCTAGGACCAGGGCCAAAATCTTAGCATAACTCCTCATAAGCTGTGTGTCTGTGGGCATGTTACCTACCCTCTCTGGGCTTTGGTCTCCTCGGCTGTAAAAGAAGAGAGGTAATACTTGTCTCTGGCTTCCCTGGTGGCTCAGTGGTAAAGAATCTGCCTGCCAATGCACTGGGATGGGAAGATCCCTTGGAGGAGGAAATGGCAACCCACTCCAATATTCTTGCCTGGGGAATGCCATGGATAGAGGAGCCTGGCAGGCTACAGTCCATGAGGTTGTAGAAGAGCTGGATACCGCTGAGCGACAAACGACAATACTTGTCTCACGGAGCTGATGGGAAGATGAAAGCAGGAAATGCATCTACTTAGTTCAGCACATTGTAAGTGCTAGTGAATATTACTTGTTACAAATTTTTTTGAAGAAGGAAGGAAACTCGGCACTCAACACATTCTTTGCAGCTTAGTCCTCACCCATTACTAAACTGAGTGAGTGAAGTCGCTCAGTCGTGTCCGACTCTTTGGGACCCCATTGGACTGTAGCCTATCAGGCTCCTCCCTCCATGGGATTTTCCAGGCAAGAGTGCTGGAGTGGATTAACATTTCCTTCTCCAGGGGATCTTCCCGACCCGGGAATCGAACCCAGGTCTCCTGCATTGCATGCAGACGCTTTACCATCTGAGCCACCAGGGAAGCCTAGTGAACTAAACTGAGGTTGAGAGGTAAAAAAAGTTGGTCCCAAGTCACCTGGCTGGTAGGTGGTTGAGCTAAAATTTGCACCTACAATATTTGATAGCAAAGCCTGAGCTCTCTGTCCTACACCGCCCTAGAAACAGTGCGTCTAGAAAGCCCCATCAGCAAAGCTCTAGATGGGGCCAGGCCCAGTTTCCTGATGACAGAGGGTTTTCCAGCATCTGGTCAGTGACTCAGTATGTGACATGAAAGCAGATGTTTCTGGTCAGGGAATGGCTGGGGGAAAAAACTAAAGGTTTAGTTAAGGACCAAATCCACTTGACAATGTGGAAAACAAATCTTGGGTTCTACTGAAAATAAGTGAGAATCATCATGAAAAAAAATGGCAAATTCATCCTTCACGGAAGGAGCCCCCGTGAAAACTGAAAGGCTGGGGTTTCCCAGAGGTTGTCCCCAGTAACTCTGATGCCTGGGGTACAGGAAAGGCCAACTTTTTAAAGTTCTACAGTCAAATAAATTTGGGAAATGCTGAACAGGCATCTCTGCTACAGGACTTGTCAGAGCCTTTAATGTGCTAATGTGGCTTGTGATTTGCCAGGACAGGATGATGTGATGAGGTGTCTTTCCAACTTATTTGGCCACAGAACCCTTTCTGCAAAGGCTGTTTTGAGGAATGGTGTGGAAACCCACTGCCCTCCAGTGGGGACCCTGAGCACGCAAGGTAGATGTGCCCAGTGCCAGAGATGGAAAATGGAAGATGGTTAGAGCCCATTACGTTCAAACTTCTCCTTATCTCCTGGGGAACTGAGGCCCAGAGATGGTGAGTAACTTGACCAACATCACACAGCAAATTAAGAATTGGAGCTGGCACCAGACGGGTCAACCTCAAGTCTGGCTCAAGTCTGGGCGCATGTCCAGGACACATTTGGACACGGATTCCAGACCAGGGGTGGGTGCCCTGCCAACTGTGGGATCATACTGGGAAAAAAAAGAAACTTTCTACTATGGAAAATTTCAAAGATAAACAATGCAGAGAGAAGAACACAATGAAGCCCTGTGTACCCATCACCCAGACTCAATGATCATCAGCATTTTGCCAATTTTCCTTCTTTTGAACTCATTCCCTCACCCCTGACACCACTGGAGTTATCAGAGCAAAGTCCAGTTCATCCTTAATTACTATACACATCACTGATACGGATTTCATAAATGTGGCCAGATATGCATTATCACACAGAAAAAAGCTGAGGAGTCCTTAATATCACCTAAGACAGACCGCTCGCAAGCTGGGGGCCATTTCTGAGGCTGACATTAGGGTTAGACGCCTTAACCATTCCTACACAGTCCTCAGAGACCAGGCTCCTGGGATCACCAAAAACGAAAGGAAAGGTTCTTAACAATATCTGTCAAGTTCCACTTCTGAAACAAGAACAAAACGAAGGGCAAAATGACCAGGAGTAAATATGGTCAAATGTCAACAAATGTTATCTCGGTGGTGAATACACTGGGGGTATCTTTCTGTACTTTCCTAAATATGTAATATTTCACGTTTGCCAGTGATCCTGGCCCTGCCCCTCTCCCCAGGGGTCCTGGCCTAGTGTGTGTGTGTGTGTGTGTGTGTGTGTATGCGTGTGTGCGTGTCTGTGTGTGTGTGTGTGCATGTGTGCGCACACACTCACATGTGTGCATGCATGGTGGATGGGGGTGGGTGACCATTTCATCCTGGCAGCCTGGCTTCCAGAATGCCCTCATCTTTCCAGCTCGAGTATCAGCCCCAGATGTCTCATCATGTCCCCAGGCCCTGGCTCGGTGCCTCACAAGTGGGAGTTCAGAATGTTTGCTGAGTGAGTCCAGCCAGACAGGGAGGGGTGTCCCGAGACATTTCTGTCCCCTTGGCTCAGACAGGCAGGACCTTCTGCTGAGCAAGCAAGAAACAGGAAAAAGAGAGATGTCCTTGCCTTTTTGTTCAGGGAGTATGGTCAGTCACCAAAATCTCTGCAAGACCTCTGACCACTTTTTTGAAAGAGAAAGGTCAGAGTTCAGGGTACTTCCCACTGGACCACCCTCAGGACACGTGGCCTGGGATCCTCTCAATTACAGGAGCTGGCCTGGGCTACAGACCCCTCCTCCCTCGGCAGGAGGGCTGTTTCTCTGGGATGCTCCCAGCACAGCTGAAGGGACAGGTGGGCACCCTATGGTCCCCTTACTCCAAGCTCTGTGAATGTATACTTCTGCAGGGAAGGGGAAGCAAAGGATCCAGCTGGAGACAGATGGCATCTGTGGGGATGTTTCACAAGCCTGAGACTCTCAGTGCCCATGGAAAAGAAGAAGGAAACCCTTTGTTTGTGGAAGAAGCTCCTGGCACTGCCGATGGCACTGAGCGATTCCTCAGACCCCAAACACCCTTCCGCCCAGGACAAACTGAGGCCAGTCTTTGATCTTCTGCCCCCTCCAATTTCTGCCCAGATGTGCCCACTCTCCCTCCCAGCGCTAGGCCCCAAGCATTGCCAGCTGCGGCAGCCCCAGCCTGCAGCTCCCCTGTCCGAAGATGACTTATGGCTTTAATTACCGAGAGCCGGGTGTGAGCCTCGGGAAGGAGCCAGCCCCACCAGGCTCAGTTCCTGTTGACAAGGGGCTGCCAAGTTGGCGAGGGCGGTCCTGCACGCTTGCCACACTGTCCTCCGTCATCTGGGTGGTGACCAGACTCTTCCTTCCCTTCCAGGGTGCCTGCCTACGTGCTCTGAGAGTGGGGTGAAGGAATGTGGAGGCAGTGGGGAATGTGTGCAGAGTGGCTCGGAGGCTGGCCTATGAGACAGCTTTGTCTTGAGAGGCGTGGGGAGATGCAGGAGTGAGGAACTGGGGCAGGGAACAGCAGGTGAGGCCCAGGGGTGCTCAGGACAATGACCAGGCTCTCCTGAATGAGAAAGGCTGCCAAAGAAGCTGGGGTAGTATGGGGAAAGCTGTGAGCAGCTGGACAGACAGATGGATTCAACTGAGATGGTTCGCATGATGAACCTTCCACGTTATCTTTCACCTGGATACCCCAGAGGCCTTCCAGCTGGTTGCCCTGCTTCTCCTCTAGCCCTCTCGCCAGCTCACTCGCCACCCAGAAGATCTTGCAAAAGCCTGATGCAGATCCAGTTACTCCACTGCAAGTTCTTCCCAGTGCAAATGNAGGTCTCTCTGGGGCTCAGGAGGACAGCTGAGAGCCTGGGCAAGTTACTACACCTCTCTGGGCTTCAGAGTCCTCCCCTGTTTAAAAAAGAGGGGGCTTTTCTATGGTGTGTTAGTCACTCGGTCGTGTCCGACTCTTTGAGACCCCATGGACTGTAGCCCACTGGGCTCCTCTGTCCATGGGATTCTCCAGGCAAGAATGCTGGAGTGGGTCACCATTTCCTTCTCCTTTCTATGGTAGTGGTTTTCAAATTTCCTTGTTTTAGTAGAAAATCCTTTTATCAGAGAAAGTCTTGCCCAGAATCCCAGTGTGTAAAGCAACCAAAACCAGGGCTAGCTGCTCTGGCTGGAGAGATGAGGGGGGCTGTGCTGGAGTTCAGCACAATCAGTACCCCCTACCCCCAGAGGGGGCCCTGAGGATGGGTTTAGGGGCCTGGAGATTCAGGGAGCCTGCAAGTCACCATGGACTCTTTCAGTATTAGGATGCCATGGCTGTCTATGAGCATTCGGCCAAGGATGCACAGGACCTGTCATCATACCATCTGGGTCACTTGAGAACCAATAAATGCTAGCCAGGTAGGTAAGGTAAGAGGTTCATAAGATCAGCATTGTTTCATCTGGATCAGATGTGAAAAGGGCAGATGTTATAGTGCCTAGGACCAGGGCCAAAATCTTAGCATAACTCCTCATAAGCTGTGTGTCTGTGGGCATGTTACCTACCCTCTCTGGGCTTTGGTCTCCTCGGCTGTAAAAGAAGAGAGGTAATACTTGTCTCTGGCTTCCCTGGTGGCTCAGTGGTAAAGAATCTGCCTGCCAATGCACTGGGATGGGAAGATCCCTTGGAGGAGGAAATGGCAACCCACTCCAATATTCTTGCCTGGGGAATGCCATGGATAGAGGAGCCTGGCAGGCTACAGTCCATGAGGTTGTAGAAGAGCTGGATACCGCTGAGCGACAAACGACAATACTTGTCTCACGGAGCTGATGGGAAGATGAAAGCAGGAAATGCATCTACTTAGTTCAGCACATTGTAAGTGCTAGTGAATATTACTTGTTACAAATTTTTTTGAAGAAGGAAGGA
Organism: Oreotragus oreotragus; assembly: GCA_006410675.1. Taxonomy (NCBI): domain Eukaryota; kingdom Metazoa; phylum Chordata; class Mammalia; order Artiodactyla; family Bovidae; genus Oreotragus; species Oreotragus oreotragus. The sequence goes on from SJYX01010262.1 coordinate 303,038, forward strand.
AACTCGGCACTCAACACATTCTTTGCAGCTTAGTCCTCACCCATTACTAAACTGAGTGAGTGAAGTCGCTCAGTCGTGTCCGACTCTTTGGGACCCCATTGGACTGTAGCCTATCAGGCTCCTCCCTCCATGGGATTTTCCAGGCAAGAGTGCTGGAGTGGATTAACATTTCCTTCTCCAGGGGATCTTCCCGACCCGGGAATCGAACCCAGGTCTCCTGCATTGCATGCAGACGCTTTACCATCTGAGCCACCAGGGAAGCCTAGTGAACTAAACTGAGGTTGAGAGGTAAAAAAAGTTGGTCCCAAGTCACCTGGCTGGTAGGTGGTTGAGCTAAAATTTGCACCTACAATATTTGATAGCAAAGCCTGAGCTCTCTGTCCTACACCGCCCTAGAAACAGTGCGTCTAGAAAGCCCCATCAGCAAAGCTCTAGATGGGGCCAGGCCCAGTTTCCTGATGACAGAGGGTTTTCCAGCATCTGGTCAGTGACTCAGTATGTGACATGAAAGCAGATGTTTCTGGTCAGGGAATGGCTGGGGGAAAAAACTAAAAGTTTAGTTAAGGACCAAATCCACTTGACAATGTGGAAAACAAATCTTGGGTTCTACTGAAAATAAGTGAGAATCATCATGAAAAAAAATGGCAAATTCATCCTTCACGGAAGGAGCCCCCGTGAAAACTGAAAGGCTGGGGTTTCCCAGAGGTTGTCCCCAGTAACTCTGATGCCTGGGGTACAGGAAAGGCCAACTTTTTAAAGTTCTACAGTCAAATAAATTTGGGAAATGCTGAACAGGCATCTCTGCTACAGGACTTGTCAGAGCCTTTAATGTGCTAATGTGGCTTGTGATTTGCCAGGACAGGATGATGTGATGAGGTGTCTTTCCAACTTATTTGGCCACAGAACCCTTTCTGCAAAGGCTGTTTTGAGGAATGGTGTGGAAACCCACTGCCCTCCAGTGGGGACCCTGAGCACGCAAGGTAGATGTGCCCAGTGCCAGAGATGGAAAATGGAAGATGGTTAGAGCCCATTACGTTCAAACTTCTCCTTATCTCCTGGGGAACTGAGGCCCAGAGATGGTGAGTAACTTGACCAACATCACACAGCAAATTAAGAATTGGAGCTGGCACCAGACGGGTCAACCTCAAGTCTGGCTCAAGTCTGGGCGCATGTCCAGGACACATTTGGACACGGATTCCAGACCAGGGGTGGGTGCCCTGCCAACTGTGGGATCATATTGGGAAAAAAAAGAAACTTTCTACTATGGAAAATTTCAAAGATAAACAATGCAGAGAGAAGAACACAATGAAGCCCTGTGTACCCATCACCCAGACTCAATGATCATCAGCATTTTGCCAATTTTCCTTCTTTTGAACTCATTCCCTCACCCCTGACACCACTGGAGTTATCAGAGCAAAGTCCAGTTCATCCTTAATTACTATACACATCACTGATACGGATTTCATAAATGTGGCCAGATATGCATTATCACACAGAAAAAAGCTGAGGAGTCCTTAATATCACCTAAGACAGACCGCTCGCAAGCTGGGGGCCATTTCTGAGGCTGACATTAGGGTTAGACGCCTTAACCATTCCTACACAGTCCTCAGAGACCAGGCTCCTGGGATCACCAAAAACGAAAGGAAAGGTTCTTAACAATATCTGTCAAGTTCCACTTCTGAAACAAGAACAAAACGAAGGGCAAAATGACCAGGAGTAAATATGGTCAAATGTCAACAAATGTTATCTCGGTGGTGAATACACTGGGGGTATCTTTCTGTACTTTCCTAAATATGTAATATTTCACGTTTGCCAGTGATCCTGGCCCTGCCCCTCTCCCCAGGGGTCCTGGCCTAGTGTGTGTGTGTGTGTGTGTGTGTGTGTATGCGTGTGTGCGTGTCTGTGTGTGTGTGTGTGCGTGTGTGCACACACACTCACATGTGTGCATGCATGGTGGATGGGGGTGGGTGACCATTTCATCCTGGCAGCCTGGCTTCCAGAATGCCCTCATCTTTCCAGCTCGAGTATCAGCCCCAGATGTCTCATCATGTCCCCAGGCCCTGGCTCGGTGCCTCACAAGTGGGAGTTCAGAATGTTTGCTGAGTGAGTCCAGCCAGACAGGGAGGGGTGTCCCGAGACATTTCTGTCCCCTTGGCTCAGACAGGCAGGACCTTCTGCTGAGCAAGCAAGAAACAGGAAAAAGAGAGATGTCCTTGCCTTTTTGTTCAGGGAGTATGGTCAGTCACCAAAATCTCTGCAAGACCTCTGACCACTTTTTTGAAAGAGAAAGGTCAGAGTTCAGGGTACTTCCCACTGGACCACCCTCAGGACACGTGGCCTGGGATCCTCTCAATTACAGGAGCTGGCCTGGGCTACAGACCTCTCCTCCCTCGGCAGGAGGGCTGTTTCTCTGGGATGCTCCCAGCACAGCTGAAGGGACAGGTGGGCACCCTATGGTCCCCTTACTCCAAGCTCTGTGAATGTATACTTCTGCAGGGAAGGGGAAGCAAAGGATCCAGCTGGAGACAGATGGCATCTGTGGGGATGTTTCACAAGCCTGAGACTCTCAGTGCCCATGGAAAAGAAGAAGGAAACCCTTTGTTTGTGGAAGAAGCTCCTGGCACTGCCGATGGCACTGAGCGATTCCTCAGACCCCAAACACCCTTCCGCCCAGGACAGACTGAGGCCAGTCTTTGATCTTCTGCCCCCTCCAATTTCTGCCCAGATGTGCCCACTCTCCCTCCCAGCGCTAGGCCCCAAGCATTGCCAGCTGCGGCAGCCCCAGCCTGCAGCTCCCCTGTCCGAAGATGACTTATGGCTTTAATTACCGAGAGCCGGGTGTGAGCCTCGGGAAGGAGCCAGCCCCACCAGGCTCAGTTCCTGTTGACAAGGGGCTGCCAAGTTGGCGAGGGCGGTCCTGCACGCTTGCCACACTGTCCTCCGTCATCTGGGTGGTGACCAGACTCTTCCTTCCCTTCCAGGGTGCCTGCCTACGTGCTCTGAGAGTGGGGTGAAGGAATGTGGAGGCAGTGGGGAATGTGTGCAGAGTGGCTCGGAGGCTGGCCTATGAGACAGCTTTGTCTTGAGAGGCGTGGGGAGATGCAGGAGTGAGGAACTGGGGCAGGGAACAGCAGGTGAGGCCCAGGGGTGCTCAGGACAATGACCAGGCTCTCCTGAATGAGAAAGGCTGCCAAAGAAGCTGGGGTAGTATGGGGAAAGCTGTGAGCAGCTGGACAGACAGATGGATTCAACTGAGATGGTTCGCATGATGAACCTTCCACGTTATCTTTCACCTGGATACCCCAGAGGCCTTCCAGCTGGTTGCCCTGCTTCTCCTCTAGCCCTCTCGCCAGCTCACTCGCCACCCAGAAGATCTTGCAAAAGCCTGATGCAGATCCAGTTACTCCACTGCAAGTTCTTCCCAGTGCAAAAGGAACAACCCTGAATCCTCACCCTGGTGTGAGAGCCCCTAAACAATCAGTCTCTGCTCAGCTCTCTCACCTCACTTCCTATTCCCAGTTCTCTACTCCCCACCACACCTGAGTCTCATGAAACCTCTTTTTCCAATTTTTCTCTTTCTTAAATATACCCAGCTATTTGCTGTCTCGGGGCCACTGTTTCCTCTGCCTAGAACTCTTTTATCCCCAAACCTCCACATGGCTGTCTCCTCTCCCTTTGTTCAGTGTCCTTGCAAATGTCACCATATCAAAGAGGCCACTACCCCTGCTAAGTGGCTGAAGCTCACTCTCCATCATACCTCCCCCCGTTTTATTTTCTTATAAGTCCCTGTCACTCTCTAAAATTATCTTAGTCATTCATCTGTTCAATAGTTTATATTCTGAATTTCTCACCAGACTATAAGATCCATGAGGACAACAGCATTTTCTCTCTTGTTCGTGGCTGTGTCCCCAGAGCTGATGTAAGAGAGGTATTTGATATTCACATAATAATAAACATTCATGAATAATCATCAAACTAGCCCCAATTCTTTGTGTTACAAAAAGGGACAAGGACCTCCGCACTGCCCATCAACTAGAAGCAGAGCCAACAGACCAGAGGTGTCTACCCTGCCCTCCACGGCTAGGCCCCCTTTCCCTGCTGAGTTGACCAGCTCTGTACAGGGGATGAGCTGCCTGGTCTGCCAAGCTCTGCTCCCTACCTTACCTAAGAGCCTCCAGCGGGGCAGCCTCCAAGGACTGTTGTGAGGTTTTGAGGAGTCCTCCCAGTGATGGGCCTTGACAGCTTCCTGTACCTGAGGCAGCTTCAGGGCAGAGCAGGAGGGGACTTGGAGGGAGGGCAGAACTAATGAGGAGGAGGAGCCTAGGTCAGAGTAGCTGAAAGAGTGAGCCTGGAATCAGGTCCCTCTCTCACTGCTGTGGCCTTGGTTTTCTCATCTATGACTTGGGAGGTTTGGGCTGGATGACATATGGGTCCCTGGGGCATGTGACAGGTGAGCCCCCCGAAGCCAGGCCCCTGGCATTGGGAGAAAGTTGGAGATTGGCAAGGGAACAGGTGAAGGCATGAAGGTGCCTATCCTGCACCCTCCCTCCCTGACCCCAGCACCGCTACAGGCTCTTGCCTGGGCCTACGTTATCAATCTCCCTCCACCTGGAGAACACCCCTAAATGAAATTCCTATTGGCGTGAGGCCTGTGATATAACAAGTCACTCGCTTTGCCTGGGAAATGAAAGATGATAAGGCAGAGTTCCTGGGACAGAGGCGATCTCCATAAATCTGCCAGAGAGTGCTGGGATTACTTTGTGGGATTAATTATCCGTCCTTCAAACAAAGACCTGACCTCAGCAGCCGAATGTCACCAACCTGTGAAGGAGGGAGCCTTGGGCAGTGGCGGGNCTTTTTGCAGCCTGACTCTTCTTGGTTTCCAGCAACCCAGCCACCCCTCCCAGCTGTTTCTCAGCCAGTTAAGGGCAGTACTGCCTCCTGTCCTCTCCTAGCTACACTCCTACTTTCCAGAATTGGAGATGTCCTGATATGGATAAGAAACTTCTATGTGCAATAGAATAAGGACTGGACCAGGAGCCAGCTCAGTGTCTACCTTGAGTTTCCTGAGCTCTCAGCCTCAGTTTACCCATCCATAAAATGGGAACAGCATAGACAACATCTCTACATGAAGAGGTTGTCCGGAAGATCCAATGGGACAGAGTGGCCTGTGCAAAGCACGTGGACTTCAGACTCATGTAGACAGGCCATTTCTTGGTCTAGAATGACCCTATCTGTTCCATAACCTTTTGGGGTTTGTTTCCTCCCCTGTGAAATGGGGACACTGATAGAGTTTGTTGTCAGCATAACATGCAACATCTGTAGACGGCCTGGCATGACATCCTTGAGAGGGAGCCTACTGACATCCTAATTACACTGCAAGACGAGTGCGGTCACAGTGGCTTTCTGTCTGCTCTCCCCCCAGGCCAGTCCCTTCTCCCTGCTGAGCCCACACTGCGTGCAAACTCTCCAGACTCCCAAGCAGAAGGCACCACTCTCAGAGCCAAGGAACATCAGTGCTAATCACAGAGAGGCTTCCCAGGGCCAGCCTGCATGCAGCCAAGCCCCTGGTATCTGTCTTGAGTCACAAGGGCCACAGAGGAAAGGCAGTTGGTATAGTCTTCAGTTCCTTGAAAAAATGAGGAGGTGGGTGGATTTCACGGTAGAAACGTAGACATCAGAGGGTCACCTCTTGGTGGAGGTGGTTGGGGTGTGACAAAAAGGTCCTGGATGGGAGGTGAGGGTGGCTCGGTAGCAACTGCTGGCCAGGCCACACAGGACGTGGGCAATCCTCGGCAGTCCTCAGCCAGCTGACTTCCAAGTTCTCATTGGGTGAAATAGGAAGGCCAGCCATCCCTTGCAGTGTTACACAGAGGATGGATAACTTAGGTGAAGGCCCCTGGCAGCTGCTCAGGCATACATGAGCCCCTTAGGAAAGAATGGCTGCTTTATGGGTTCCCAGGAAAGCGTGGATGCGGCCCAAGCAGGCCTCCAGGGTTCAGAGGATCAAGTCCCAGGGGCCTGATGCACATGTGGATTCCAGAGGATCCCACAGTCACCATGATGGGGATGAAGAGAATGAGGATAAGAAGGCAGATGCTTGTGGACCCTGAGCCAACAAGGCAGCCACAGGCCAGAGGAGACATGGTTCTGGCATACGGTAGGGAACAGCCCGTGAGAGCAGTCACAGAAGCTGGCTGGTGAGCATGACCTTCCATCAGAAAAGGAAAGGGAATCACTAACCTTCCCCCATCAACTCAGCAGAAAGGGAAGTTGGGTGGTCAGGGAAGGCTTCTGGAGGTGGTGAGTGGGAAAATAAGGCTTAAAGGAAGGGAGGAGTATAGAAAGATGGATAAATAATGGCAGCAGGCTCCTCTCTGCTCTTCCCAAGTTCCCTTCTTTCAAGAAGGTGCAGTGAAAAGCAGTCACTTCCCCTAGGTGATGTCAGTGAACATTAGGAATGATAGCAATTTCTTGAACACTTACTATGTATATCAGTCACTGTGTTAAATAGGCCCTGCCTTCTCTTTGAGGTAGGGGTTTGAATGTTAATTTACAAAAGTGATTGTTGAGGTCCCACAGCCAGATGAACTTGGAGTCAGGATCTGAACTCAGATCTAACAGACCCAAAGCCCTAAGTTGCTACCTCAGCATACAAAGCACTTCCTGGTGGGCAGCCAGTTGGTTATTTTGTCCTGTGGGTGGCACAACCCAGCACTCCAGCTTGAGTCAAGTTAGGGACACGGTCCATAGCTCCTAACTCTGTGCCTGTTGGATGGCCAGTGGCTGAGGCAGGTGCTTTGAGTTCCAGAGAAGCAAGATGAGAAAGAAACAGAGATGGGTGTCATCCCGGACAAGGATTGGGTGTTGGGTTTAGGTAAATGGGGGTGTTTGCCTCTTCAGATCTGTGGGGTTCATCTATATCCCTTTAAACAATATCCATTTTACTGGACTCCAGATTTGATCTCCAAAACTGCAGTCCAAACTGCTTGGGTCCAAATCCTGGCTCTGATGTTTACAAGCTGAGTGGCCTTGGGCAAG
>SJYX01010262.1:313510-353375 GCA_006410675.1 Oreotragus oreotragus
AGAAGCTGAAGTTGAACAGTTCTATGAAGACCTACAAGACCTTTTAGAACTAAAACCCCAAAAAAGATATCCTTTTCATTATAGGGGACTGGAATGCAAAAGTAGGAAGTCAAAAAAAAACCTGGCATAACAGGCAAGTTTGGCCTTGGAGTACAGAATGAAGCAGGCCAAAGGCTATTAGAGTTTGCCAAGAGAATGCACTGGTCATAGCAAACACCCTCTTCCAACAACACAAGAGAAGACTACACATGGACATCACCAGATGGTCAACACCTAAATCAGATTGATTATATTCTTTGCAGCCAAAGATGGAGAAGCTCTATACAGTCAACAAAAACAAGACTGGGAGCTGACTGTAGCTCAGATCATGAATTCCTTATTGCCAAATTCAGAATTAAATTGAAGAAAGTAGGGGAAACCACTAGACCATTCAGGTATGACCTAAATCAAATCCCGTATGATTATACCGTGGAAGTGAGAAATAGATTTAAGGGACTAGATCTGATAGACAGAGTGCCTAATGAACTATGGATGGAGGTTTGTGACATTGTACAGGAGACAGTGATTAAGACCATCCTCATGGAAAAGAAATGCAGAAAAGCAAAATGGCTGTCTGAGGAGGCCTTACAAATAGCTGTGAAAAGAAGAGAAGGGAAAAGCAAAGGAGAAAAGGAAAGATATAAACATCTGAATGCAGAGTTCCAAAGAATAGCAAGAAGAGATAAGAAAGCCTTCCTAAGCGATCAATGCAAAGAAATAGAGGAAAACAACAGAACGGGAAAGACTAGAGATCTCTTCAAGAAAATCAGAGATACCAAGGGAACATTTCATGCAAAGATGGGCTCGATAAAGGACAGAAATGGTATGGACCTGACAGAAGCAGAAGATATTAAGAAGAGGTGGCAAGAATACACAGAAGAACTGTACAAAAAAGATCTTCACGACCCAGATAATCATGATGTGTGACCACTCACCTAGAGCTTAGTTTACTCATTGGCAAAGCGACAACAATGATAGTACCTTCCTCATCAGGGTGCTGTGAGGAGTAAATGAGTTAATGCATGTACTGCTTAAAGCAGTGCTAGGCACATGGTGATTACCAGCTAAATGCTGGCCAATGTTATTATTAGCTGGGTGGGGTTTCCCCTTTTACCTCCCATTCCACTCCTCTTTTCCCAAAGAAGTACCAGTCCCAGGCTCTGCTAAACGTCTCTGTACATGTATGTGTTATTGCTAAATATCTACTGTTGCTAACGTGTTTTTCAACTACAGACATGGTATTATGCTATTCCATTCTGTTTCTTTTATCACTCAACACTAAGTTTCAAAGATTTATCTATTTCGCTGCCTGTACATCTATTAAGTTGAAACCTATGAAACTGCTCACATTCGACCATTTTTGACTTACAAAAATGGTGATTTCATGTGATTTAACCTAACAGTATCTCGCTTCTAATGGATACAGAGCTTTAGTGTAGGGGTTGTACAAGGCCATAGTAAGTAAGTAAGTAATTAGCTCAGTCGTGTCCGACTCTTTGCGACCCCATGGACTGTAGCCTATCAGGCTCCTCCGTCCATGGGATTTTCCAGGCAAGTGTGCTGGAATGGATTGCCATTTCCTTCTCCAGGGGATCTTCCCGACCCAGGAATCGAACCCGGGTCTCCTGCATTGCGGTCAGACGCTTTACTGTCTGAGCCACCAGGGAAGCCATAGTAAATATTTATTTTAGACTTTGCAGGTCAAGAGGGAAAATTGAGGACATGATGTTAGTACTTACTGAAGAGTAGAGAAAAAAAATCTCCACAAAATTTTTGATGAAATTTGATATATATCAATAATTGAGCACATTTTTATAACACTGGTCTACTAGTAAGAAGAATGAAATTTGGGGAGCAAAATATTTCACTTAGGTGGAATTCAAAGACAGTGCTTACTATCATCAAATCAACTGCAAAAATACTCATCTTTAAAATCCAGGAGTTAGGACCTGGATATATGATGGCCTTTATTTAGCCTACCGCAGCATCTTTGCCCCGGTCGATAATTTACCCCACTCATATCTCTCTTCTGCACTGGCTCCTTCATGGTCTCCCAGGATGGATCCGTACATCGACCTAGACCATCCATAACTTGTAGATATTACAAAACAGGCAGGGGGTATGAAGAAGTTGGTCATTTTAATTGCCATTTGCATTTCTCTGATTTCCAGTCAGTGTTGGTACCTCTACATACATTCAGTAATCTCTGGGGCATCCCATTCTGTGAATATATTTTGTCTTTTTTCTATTGAACTTCCCAACTTCTCCTATTGATTTGTAGAAATTTCTTATATATTCTAAATATTATTCCTGTGCTTGTTTTTTAATCGTTGCAAAAATCTTTTCCACACATGTCATCTATTGTTAACTTTGCCTACATATTTCAATGGAATTGGAAATCGTTTGATCATTAATTTTTCACTTATGGCATATGCTTTTTGGGTGGCAAGAAGTCCTTTTCAACTACAAGGTCACAGAGATATACCCTCTCATTTCCTTTTATGAGCTTTATATTTCACCTTTCACCTTGACGTCTTTAATCCATCTGGAGTCTCCCTTGGTGTATGGGAGGGATTTGTTTTATTTTTCTCCATAGAGCGAGCTAGTTTTCCCAACACCGGCTACTATACAAGTCATCCTACCCCCCGTTGATTTGTGGTGCCACCTTTATCATATATCAAGTTCCCATATTTATATGTAGGTCTGGTTCTATTCTGTCCCATTGGGCTATCTGCCCATCTTTTTAAATGTACTAGATAAATCTGGGGCTGGTCCCCCTCATGGCCCTGCTGCCCTCTTCTGTACCAGCTGCTCAGGGTGACACCATCTCAGGCTGCCAGCTCCCTATGGCTTTGGACATTGCTTGTGACGATGAGCCGGCCAATCTGACCCCTTCTAGGAAGTCTGGAACTGGAAAACTAGAATATGGAGATGACTGACAGCTGAGACAGAAGCCAAAAGGACATTTCAAGGGTAGCCATGATGAGAGAGGTCAACATGGCCATCATGGTCTAGGTAGATGCACGGATCCATCCTGGGAGACCATGAGGGAGCCAGTGCAGAAGAGAGGTATGAGTGGGGTAAATTATCGACCGGGGCAAAGATGCTGCGGTAGGCTAAATAAAGGCCATCATATATCCAGGTCCTAACTCCTGGAACCTTCTTAATGTTACCTTGCATAGCAAAAAGGAAGTTACAAATGTGACTCAGTTAAGCATCCTGATATGGGGAGATTGTTGGCTGGACCCTACAGATAATCACAAGAGTCCTGAAAGACTGAAGCACAGCGAGATCTGACTGTAGAAGAGAAGGCAATGTGACCAGAGTAAAAAGACTGGAGTGATCTGGGCACAATCCAGCGAATGCTGGCAGCCACCAGCCCCTGGAGGAGGCAAGGGATGGATTCCCCCCTGGAACCTCCAGATGGAACCAGCCGGCTGACACTGTGACTTTAGCCCCATGGAGCTAAATCACTGCGGACTCTGGCCTGCCGGAATCAGAAGAGAGAACATTTCTGTTGTTTTAAGCCCCTGAGTTTTTGGTAATTTGTTGTTGAAGCCATAGGAGGCAAACTCAGATGCTGTAAGAAAGGAGAGAGGGTGCAAGCTCTGCCCCATTTCCTCATCCCTGGAGGTACAACTCTGAGGAAGGTCTGCTTCCGGATTCCTATAGGAACCCCACAGCCTCACTGAGGCCCCTTTCCCTGAGCTTCTGAGTGTTCTTGGGGCCACAGGTGCCCTCAGAGGAACAACAAACACTCCTTAGTTTGACCCTTCAAATCACTTTCCTCTTCTGCAGCCTAGTGGCCTTGTCTGCTGCCCCTCAGACATCTCATGAAGAGTCCTTCCTCAAAGATTTTGCTCCAGTTGGTCTCTCCTGCTTGGGATGCCCTTCTCCCTACCTAACTCACCCATCCTTCAGTCCCAGTAACACCTTCTCCCCCATCTCCAAGGTGATATCATTTACAGGATCCTATCCAATAGAGGGCTGGTATTTCTGAAGTTCTTGCCCAGTGTTGGACACTGTTTGGAATACTTTACATGCATGGATACAACTGTCAGAACCTGCAGCAACTCCATCATCCCTCCCATAGTACAGATAAGGAAAGGCTTAGGACAAGTTACTCCAGTGTTAGGACTGCCCAATCCAGTCATCTGGATGTTCAACTTTTTCCATATCTGCATGTCACACCTATTATTATTATTTGCCTCTTTTCTTTCATTTGATTCAGTTTCTCCTTTAAAAAATCATTCTAATAGAGTCTATTTAAGAATATCATCAATGGAGAACCAGTTCATTGGCCATAAAGAGTGATTATAAAACAGATAAAATGAGCCCATGTGGTGAGATTTTAGTTACATCAGCTTGGCATCTGAAGGCTTTTAGCCTGCTTTCTGTTTGTTAAACAGAGAGATGAGCTAAATGGTGAGGAGGTGTTCAAGATGTGAGTACCCAACTGGACTTTCTCCTGGACAGGGCTGAGAGAAACAGAAAATCTAAAAGAGAATTGAGAAGGGAATAGCCGTCTCACTGTGTGATTCGGTGTTATTTCACGCCCCACCTGTGCGGCACTTAAAATCATCTCTCTGGGGAATCAGCTGGGGTGAAGCCGCTGCCCTCACCCCGTCCCCCCAAACCCTGACACACTCAGCCTCCTCCGATCTCCCACAGGACTTACTGATGGCATGAGTCCCTCAGCAAATGCTGTGTGGATGGACAAGCAACTTTTCATATGTTTACTCCCCAGTAAGTTCTTAAGCTTCTCACAGAACGGTTTTCCATTTCCAACTTCCATTCTAGACCCTGTCTCCCCAAGACCACCAAGAAGGAGGCTGGCTCACCAGGACCTCCTCACTAAGCATCTGCTGAGTTGTGAAGAGCTGACTCTCCTGTCCCCACAAAATTCTAAAGGACCCACAGGATCCCAGGACCTCAACTCCTCCTTTCCGAAGTGTTCCTTAAGTCCAAACTAAATCATTCTCAGACATGTAAGACTCCCGCTGTCATTAAGGAGCTTCCCAGGTGGCGGCAGTAGTAAAGAACCCACCTGCTAATGGAAAAGACGTAAGACGCAAGTTGGATCGCTGGAGGTGGAAATGCCAGTCCACTCCAGTACTCTTGCCTGGAGAACCCACGGATAGAGGAGCCTGGTGGGCTACAGTCTATGGGGTCACAAAGAGCACACACGCACACTGTCATTAAGCAGAAAAATCAGTCACTGGCTCCTTTAAAATAACCCTTGCTATGCTGGACGTTGTGGTGAAGTGCCCTTCAGCCTCTGCTTTCACTGATTCAAAAGTGTTTCACTGATATGGTCCTTCAGAATGGTGCTTCTACCTGCACGGGCAGCAGGAGGGTGTGGGCGGGGCAGTGAGCTGGAAAACAGAGGCAGCCTGATTCCACCCCACCGGCCCCCACAAAAGAAAGGCCTTCGGAAGGTGCTGGAATGGAGCACGGCCCAGTGGAAGGAAAACGAGAGCAATAAATCCCTTCTGTGTCAGAATGTTTGTTCAGTTCAATCAATGTCTGAAAATATCTGCCCTGAAATCTCTGTTTCCAGGATATTGGTCAAATATTTGAATGGGGCAGCCAGTTAATTGACTCAGGAGGAGCACTTGACACAGAGGCAGAGGGAGGGCTGCAGGGGCACAGGAAGACAGCCGAGCCCACAGGCAGATGCAGTGACCCCCAGCCTCCGGCAGCACCACCAGTGCTCAGGACAGGGGGAGGGGAGGCCCTGGAGAAGTGCGGGTTCTGGAGCTAACATGCTCTTCCCTCCTGCCAGCCATGTGACTCTGGGCAGCTGGGCCTCAGTTTCTTGATCTGCAGAATGGGCAGACAATGACATTACCTACCTCCTGGGGTTAGTAGGGAGAATTTAAAGAGTTGATGCAGGAGAAGCACTCTAGTTCTAAGCATCCACAAAGGTGTTCGTTACTATTCCTATGTTATTGTGACCCCTTACTCTGGCATTGAAAGCTCTCCCAGTGTGAATCCCATGCTGTAAGAGGGTGTTAGGGCTGATGGGGAGGTCCCCTGAATGTGTGCTCACACCCTGCCTTGTGACTGGTGACACCCCTTCCTCGTGATCTCTCCTAATCACCCCTCAAGGACTGCCCTTCTCAAGAACCGGCACTTTCCTGACCTCCTGGAGCATCCGTCATACATGCCATGCTTCAGGCTTCTGTGACAGATTACCTGTGCAGTCAGGTCCTCCCTGAGGCTGATACTGGACCTGTCTGGTGAACCTGTGGGTAGGCCTGCTGACATGTGGGCTAAAAGAAAGATCCCTTCCTTTGCTTCCATATTTAAATTTGCTTTAAAACATGGGTTCTGTAGGAGAAGATGGGGGTGGGGAGGGTGGCATGGTATCCTCATGGTCCTGTCTGGGCCCCATCTAGAGAATAGCTGAAGGCTGAGTGGGAGAAGCTGTTTAAATGGTGGAGGAGGAGATGGAGCATAAAGGGGCCCAGCAGGGATGCTGAGGGGCCCAAGCCCAAGTACAGCTACACGGGGGTGACAAGCAGCCTATGTCCGCCCACGATCCACTTTGGCTCTAGGGTCATGGGGTGTCCGGCGGACGCTAGGCCATTTCAGCGGCTAGGGAGGGTGCTGACAGCAGCGGCCCAGGTGACTTACTGACTTGGCTTTGTGCAGGGGACACCCACAAGGGATCAGGGGCAAAAGAACAGGACAGTTGGATAGCATATGCCTTCCTCCCTGCCCTTAGGGGCCCTGCAATGCTTGGGGATTTGCTAAGAGCTAAAGTCTTTGATTTTTGCAGGCAGAGAGGAAGAGCAAGAGCCAGTGACACTTACTTTTCTAAAATCTCCATTACCACCTATGTGCTGAGGAATCCTACTATCTTTTCCTGTATGCATTTGTCATCAATCAGATGATAATGTTTTGATAAACTCTATTAATATTCCCATTGTACAGATGAGGAGACTGAGGCACAGACAGAAGTAATCTGCTCAAGGTCAGCTGAGACCTGAGCCAGGCTGGCCATGAGAAGGGCCTGTGAATAAGGGTCTGTGACCCTCTCTCTCTCCAGAGTGCCTGGCCCATAGCAGGGATACAATAAATACTAATGACATGGATATGTTAATAGGAACATAGGTACAGATGTTAACATTTTTGTCCCCCCAGGGGAAATCATGAATCAGAGCCCTACAGGGGTAAGAGGTGGCTGGTGGGCTGAGCCAATAGAACTCCATCTGTTTTGCTCACCCTCTCTGCAAGGCACCCCAGGGTGTCTCCCTCTTTTGGAACCCACCCCATCACTGAGTCTAGAAAGGGGAGGGTACAGCCGTGTGAGGCTGTGGGTGACTTCGGGCTTAATATCTTTGTAACCATATTGCAAAGGGGCATGCCTAAGACGGCGCCTTACACTTAATCTTTCTCTTATTGCTTTTTCTCTTGTATGATTTAACCTTGCACCAGGTATCAAGCTAGATAAATAAAAACTTTTATTCCAGATTAACCCCGGCTGGGGGCTGCCTTGAAAGCGAAGCAGTCATCCAGGGAGTGAGATGAAAAAGGGAGCGGGGAATGTGAGCTGCTGAGAGGGGCTCATTGTATCTCCCAAAAGATATTTGAGACCTTTTGTGAGGAGGGAGGGATGAGATCTCCTGCTAAGCCCACAGCATGGGGAGGCTGAGATAGGCGGCTGACATCCCCCTAGTCCAGCCTTCCTGACCCCCTCTTCCTGAGTGGCCCTTCACCCCAGTTACCTTCTCACACTAGTATTTCCTGCTCAATGCTTAATATGGCCAGGAGACCCTGCCTTTGCTGATATTTATTAATTTTTACTTTATTTTGCTTTATAATACTGTATTGGTTTTGCCATACATTGACATGAGTCCACNGCTGACATCCCCCTAGTCCAGCCTTCCTGACCCCCTCTTCCTGAGTGGCCCTTCACCCCAGTTACCTTCTCACACTAGTATTTCCTGCTCAATGCTTAATATGGCCAGGAGACCCTGCCTTTGCTGATATTTATTAATTTTTACTTTATTTTGCTTTATAATACTGTATTGGTTTTGCCATACATTGACATGAATCAGCCACAGGTGTACATGAGTTCCCAATCCTGAACCCCCCCTCCCACCTCCCACCCCATATCCCCACTAGAACGTGAGTTCCAGTGACAGCAACTTTCCCTTCACAGTTGGTGCCCAGGGTCTGGCACGGAGCCTGGCACACAGTAGGAACTCAGTTAATACTGGCTGGTTAACTGAATGAATGAATCCTGGGGCTCTAGTTCGGTACACAGGCCAGGGGGTTGACATGAATCATTTGGTTTCCCAGGCAGAACAGTAAAAGATGGTAAAAGGATGGGTTTGGAAGCAAGAAAAGCTGGGTTTGAATCCTGTGCCCCAATTTATGTGCTGTGTGACCCTAAGTGTTTCACGGGCTCTGTGGGTCTAGTTTCCTTATCTGTAAAATGCTCTGGCTGGCTGCGTTCTGGGGTGAGTGCGGGTGAGGGTGACGGAGAGTGTATGTAGCCCAGAGCGAACCCTCTCTCACATGTTTAGAGAGAGAGATGCACAAGATCTTAGGCAGCACGGTGTGCATACACTGTTCAACGGGAAAATGGATTACCTGTGACATTTTCACATGATGAAGTGACACAGAGTAATAAAAATGAACAAACAATGACACCCCCCAAAAAACACAGATGGGTCTTGTGTGTAACACTGAAGAGAAAACACAAGTCCAGGAGACTACATGTAACATACTATTAAAAAAGGTTCAAAGACAACTGAAATATGCACGTGTGACAAAACATTTTTTGAAACAAACCAAAGAAATAAAAAAGAAAAAAAAACACAAGGTGCAAAGAGATGGCTGTGGGACGCGCAGTCAGGATGGACTGGATGGGGAACACAGGCAGATGTGTGGGATGAGTAATTGTCTGGCTCTTGGGTTGGTTGGTGGGTTCACAGGTGTCTACAAAATTATTAAAAACCAATAATGAAACTAAAGAGGGCCATACAAGGACCAGTGCTGACTCTGAGCCAAAGATGATGTCTAAATCAGTTCTGTGCACTTGACGTGTGCCAAGATAAGAAAGAAAGAGAGTGCAACATAAACACTGGCTAACTTCACTATCCTCCAAGGATCTCCGTGCAATGAAAAGCGGTTACTGAGAGATGAGGAAAAACTAGAAACCAGTCAATTTTTTTAAATAAGACAAATGCCTGTTGACATCAGACTAGAACTTCTCTCCAATCTCTAGGCATGAACTAGAATGAGCCCTAGCCCCTGAGAGTAGCCTTCAGCCATGACTGGTCTGCCAGGTCCCAGGCCTGGAGAGAACTGCTTCTTGAGCTGAGCAAGGGCCACCCCTGCCCAGCTGTGGAGCTGGAAGCCAGGTGCTGCTTGGACCTGAGTGGGAGGTCCTGGGTAAGCTCCCACAGTACACAGGTCCCATAGGAGGCTCTATAGTGTCTTGAGCAAGGGTCAGAGACTTCTGCCCATGAGGAGGGTATGGGAAAGAGGAGAGGCAGAAAGGGAGTGTCTCAGACCACGGTGGTGAAACCTCTTCAAAGCCCACTGGCCAATTTGATTCATGGGAAGGATGCCAGAGGCGAGGTACAACTACTGACAAAGAGCGCGCAGGGCCTCAGGAAAGGCTCAAAGACAGCACAGAAGAGGGGAGAGTGGAAGGCAAGCAGTGTGATCCCGAAGAGGGCAGGGAGAACCAACAGGGAGAATGAGGCGACGCTCTACCAGGAGGAGTTCAGCGTTAGTGTGGCCTCCTGTTGTTGGTTTGGTATGGTGGCGGGAGAGCACTGTGAATAATAGTTTTTAATTAAATTTTTTAAAAGTCAGAGGAACTGCCCCTTGAATATTGTTGAAAGAAGAGAGCCATAGGATGCAAACTGGATAAACCATACTGGATGGCATATTCATTCCAGCTTTCTAGAGAATGCCTATCAACTACCAGTGGCTGATGGAGCGGCTGATGCAGACTTGGAGGCCCACTCAGGCTCGGTGGGAAAGTGTGCTGGGATCAATTAGTGATCTCTGCCTTGACACGGGATACGGGTGCTCTGGTATATGTGCTGACATGGGTCTAACAAGGCAGTCACAGGTGTAAGCAGATCAGCTTTCCTTATGAACATGCCCCCTTCTGCCGAGGCCACTACAGGGACCCGCGATACTGAGACTTAGAGCTTAGATGCTTCTTTGTCTCCCTCTTCCCTGCACCGTCCATTCTCACTATAGTGCCTTGATGAATCTCCTCCTTTATGTCTCCACAACAAACCCTAGTCCTCCCCTCGTTTGCTGCAGCAGCCTGTTAGGAGACCATCCTCATTCCAGTGCTTCCCGTTCGGACTGTCCAGACCTTCCATGAGATAAATCTTCTGATGACCCTCTCACCCCCACACATGCCTTATATGCCCTCCTCCAACTGGCCCCAGCACTTGTCTCCCATCAGCCCTGACTCCTCCCTGGCCCCCTCTTGGCTCCGGCCATTCCCCACTGTGCCTGGCCAGATGCCCTGAGGTTTCTGGGGCTTTCAGGCACCCAATATGTACTCCAAGCCAGGGGCTTTGATGTGCAATTCTGATTTCCAAAGCAGATCTGCTTTTCCTAAGTTTTTACTTCTTAGGGGGAGAAAAATGCCAAGCAGCTTAATCACAAGGGCTTTGAAGTGATTCAAATGATGGTCTTCTGTGATAGCTGTCCCCTACCAGGCCATGGCCAGGGGCCCGATTTAGTTATTGGCATATGTGGAGGTATATGTACTGGCATATGTGGGTTTGTGCAAATCTGACTGCTTATTCTCTCTCTCTCTCTCTACACACACACACACACACACAGCTTTCATTTCAGTGTTCAATGTGTTTTCAAGGAACTGCCTCACTTGGTAACATTAAAAGTAAAATTCAGCAAGTGGTGAGTGAAGACTTTGTCTTTCACTAACATACCTGGGCAGGTCCCCCAGCATGACCCAGTGGTAAGGCCACTGCCTTTTAAGCTGAGGGACTTCAACCTTGATACTGCACACCTATTCTTCATTCGAGGCCATTGTTTCTCAACCCTTTAGTTTCATTATCACATGCCCCTCCAACCTCCCTAGCCATATAAGACATTTTTTTCTAACTGCTCCCCTAACCTGCATGAAATTTTAATATCACAAATATAGCATATGTATATCTGTGCTTTATACATATACGGAGTAAGGTATTTTTTTACCTCTCAGAACAAATCTTCGCCCCCTTGGGGGCGATACTGACCTGTTGATGACATGTGTTCTTCAAGACCAGAGCTTCTCAAAGGGTGGTCCCCAGGCCATCAGAACAGTATCATGCAGGCCCCACCCTGTAGAGCTTCTGATTCAGGTTTAGGGTAGGGTGCAAAATTTTTCATTTCTAATAATACCCAGGTGGAGACTTCTGGAGACATCACTTTGAGAACAGCTGCTGTCATGCAAATTCTGGCTATATTCTGGAGCCCAAGAGACCTGGGTTCAAATCCCTATTCTTCTGCTTTGTGGCTGCAACCCTTGGTCAATATATAAAAGTCCCCGAGCCTTGCCGTACATGCCAACAAAGTGCAGTAATACTGTCTCCTTCATACACTACTGTGAGGGATTAAATGGCCAGTGGTTCACATACAGCAGGCACCTAAGAAATGGGGTATGTGGCAGAACTGCAGGAGACCCAGAGAAGCAGGACTCAGACAAGAAAGTGGATGATGGGAGAGGGTAGGCTCCTTCAGCCTGAACGTGGAGTCTGGGCTGAGACGGGGGCTGTAATGCAGGTTGGAGTGGGAAGCACTAGCTTGGGCTCCTTCACCAAATTATCATACCCCAGGGTGGCGGGGGCCCTTCGGATGCTGGGGAAGGGTCTGTTTAGTGGCAGTTATGGGAAGGAGAGAGTCAAACGGCAGAACTCAGCAGTCAGTACTTCTAGAAAATCAAAATGCTTCTAAAGTGGAGGAAAGGACTCAGATAGTGTTGGAATCACCTGGAGAACCTCATAAATAGTCTCCCGGGCTCCATCCCTGAGTCTGACTCTGCAGTTCTGGGGTGGCCTGAGAATTCACATGTCTAACAGGTCTGCAAGTGATGCTGCTACTGCTGGTCCGCAGCCCCACCTTGAGGACCACTGCTTCACAGCCTCTCCTGGATGGACTTCCTGTGACGAGTGCCTAAGGAGAGAGTCTGGGAACCCGTGGGAAGACGATGGCAGGACAAAGTGCCAGGCCTCAGAGCCCTCGGGACTGACTGGGAGGAGCCTCCAATCTAAGCCCCCTGACCACCCAGGCGGCCTGCTTGTTGACACACTTGAGTGGGCACAGCTGGTAAGCTGGGCTCCTGACAGCATGGTGTGCCCGTCCCCACCGCATCCTGGCCAGTGGCAGGCAGGAGGCACACATGAGGCCTGCTGTGTGCTGACCGATGGACAGGCACCAGATGCCACCTGCTTTATCTAACGGTCTCATTTCCTTGTCACAGCTCTGTGAAAAAGACACCATCACCTTCAGATTAAAGGTGGGGGACCTGGTGCTTCGTGGGTTTTAGAGACTCCCTGCAGGTCACTTAACTGGGAAGAGAGGATGCCTCTCTGGAACAAACAGTGGTTGGAAATTAAGTGATTTCTCCCCCTGAGGGGACTCTAAAGGCATCTCAGGCCACGGTCCAGTCCTGGGCTCCTCCGGTGCCTACAACAACTGCCCTGCCAGTCGCCTCCTGTCGGCGTGGCCTCCTCCCCATCCTTGGCTCTGTCTCTGTGCCCCCTCTGTGATGCCCACCACTTGGGAACACTAGGGCAGCCTCCCTGCTGACCTGCTTGCTCCCACCTGCCCTGCCCCAACCCACTGAGCTTTGCATAACACACCCCTGACCAGGTCCCTCCCCTGCCGGACCAGGGCCTTGTGCCCTCCTGGGCAGGGCATTCCACACCCTGCGCGTCGGCCTCGTCTCCGCTCTGTGGCCTCCCGCACGCTGTGCTTGGCCACGCGCATGACTGCAGCTCCGCGGCACGGCTGCAGCTCCGCGGCACGGCTGCAGCTCCACGCTCGGGTACACTCTCTCTGCGCTGGGATCTTCGTACGTGCTGCTCCTCTGCCTGCAACAGACCCTCCCTCTACCCTTCCCAGCTGCTCATCTGTCCGAGCTGGCTTAGAAGATCTCTCCTTGGTGAGCCTCCCCTCCTGGTGATGGCTGGGAGGTGCCCCCTCCCACGGACTCTTGCTCACTTCTTATGACGGATATTTTTGAATATATACAAGAGTAGAAAGAACAGTCTAGTGACCCCCGCTGGGAGCCACTGCTCTACATCACCAATGATCAGCACAGCCCACGCCTGTCTCCGCGGCATTCCACCAGGGTGCTGCAGCCTGTCCCCCAGACTGCCTGCAGGTTCCTGTGGCTGAGACGGCGACTTGGGCCTTAACCGGCACTCAGGACTTCAGGGTAGAGAAGACCCTCAGTCCACTGTAGGTGGATAGTAAAGTAACTGTGTGTTGAGCACTGACTACACATCTAGGTGATCCACTAAGTACGTACACGCCATAGCATCCCTGTGAGACCTGGGTTATAACTACCTCCACCTCACAGAGTGGAAAACTGATGCCCAGAAGGTTACACATGCAGTGGAAGGCAAGCTAAGGCGGTCTACCTCTGGAATAGAGCTGCCCATAGAAGCAGAATGCAAGCCACACCTGCTATTTGAAATTCTCTAGTAGCCACATTTTAAAAATTGGTAAAGTTACTTTTAATAATATGCTATCTTTAACCCAGTATATTGAATATACCATTTTAACACATCATCTATGTAAGGCATTATTGAGATATTCTACAATCTATTTTTCGCACTACTTCTTCAAAACCCTGTGTGTTTACAGCACATCTCAAATCAGACCAGCTGCATTTCAAGAGCTCTGTACATTTCAAGGCAACCGTACTGACCAGCTCAGCTGGTCACCACCCTGAACACGGCCCTAAAGCCTGCACGCTCACGCACTTACTTCTCTATACTTAAATGAACGAAGGAGGAAATGAGTAAGAGTCCCAAGAACCCCTGGTCCTGAACTTTCTTCAACAATTAATAACGTTTAATATTTTATGGTCCTTTAGGGTCTCTCTGGCGTCGTCTTATCTGCCATGGGAGTTGTCTGTTCCACAGATGAGGATATGGGGCTAAGACGGCCAAATGCCTTGCTTGAACACCCTGCTGCAGGTGGCACTGCTGGGCCTCAAACGGACAGTTCTGGACTCCTAGTCCTGTGCTCTGCTGGGCAGGGGGGCAGCCACCCCTTGAAGCAGGACTATGTCCATCTGGCAGGGGAGGGTGTCTGCTCAGACCACAGGTGAGGCTGACTGCTGGGGACAGGAGCCCACAGAGCTCTGGAGGTCAGACGCTGGAGGAAGTGATGCCCTTGGTGAGTGGCAGGGCAGGCACAGGCTGAGGGAGCACGGGGCCCGTGCCAGATCCTCTGTGGGAAACAGCCTTGTCATTCTTCGGTCGTAGTTTGGCCACAAGAGGCTGAGAACAAATTGATGGCAATGGAGCCATAACTTACCTCTGAAGGCCTCTTTGTTCTTGGCAAAACAGAGAGGTCATTAGTAATGGGGAAAGCACTGGTGTGTGGACATAAATCCCCCCAGCTGCAGGGCTGATAAACAGCCTGGAGGGGACAGGGCCTCAGGGAGCTGGGCAGGTTAACCGTGTGCCATGTGTCACTGTGGGCTCGGGACAGACCACCTGCCCGGGCTCCTAGCCCACAGTGCCCTCAGGACTTGCACCTGGCTCTGGGAGCCCCTGAGGCCCTCAGTCCTTTCTTTCAAATGAGAATGATTCCAGAGCACCTGGGCTGGAGCAGGCTCCCACCAGGCACTCAGGGTCAGTGTAGGGCAGTCAGCGTGAAGGGACACTGGCAAGGCATCCCTTCTTCCATTTCGAGCCAAACAGGCACTGGCCAAGCCACCCAGGCCTTAACACCACTGGAGAGGAGGGCATGAGAGGCCAGACCCTCAGCAGACAATGTTCTCTGCAGTAGTGTCTACGCGGACTGGCTGAGGGAAGTAGAAGAGGTCAAATCTTAGCCTCTGCCCACTGCTCCCCTGAGCAGTGTGCCCTGTTACCGGTCTGCCTGCCCAGACTTGGGTGGAGGCTGGCTCGCAGGGGTCCATGCCAGCCCAGGCCTGGGGAGAAGGGCAGGGGGGGAAACCAGGTGCTCAGGATAGGAAGGGCAGAAAGAGGACTGCCCTTTCCTCAAACTGTCTGAAAAGGATCTGGGGTTGCTGGTGCCAAACACCCATTACAGTGAGGACAGTCATGGCCACCCTGTGAACACGGTCCAAGTGCTATCCCACCAAGGGTGGCAGACAGCTGCCCCAGTGCGGTTCCCTCCACTTCCACACCCACTGCAGACTCTGCCAATGGAAGACCGCACTGAACCTGTTTGACTTCCTGGTCCCCTTCAGGCAGCCATTACCAATCAATCAAAGCTGGCAGGTAAGAGAAAACCCGTTTGTCATCCTTTCTAAAAGCCCTCAAGGCACATCTGTTCTGGGAATCCTATAAAGCTACGCTAAGTGCTCGAGGTTTTCCAGAAACTTCTGCCTCCTGCACCCACCCTGGCATGCATCCCCTACCTCTACTTTCATATCCTGGGTTTCCCTTCTTATCCTGTTTTTTGCACTTAGAAACCCGGCCTGAGAAAGTGTGTCCCTAGAAATTTCACAGGATGTTGCCATTTCATGCGATGCTGCTGCAGGCAATTGTCCCCAGACTCTAAGCTCCAGAGCACCATCCAGATACCAAAGCCTCAGCGGCTCTGCCTTTCAGCCTCCTGCTCCAGGGGAAAGGGGCGGCTGGGGCCATCTCTGTTAGAGAGGGCCTGAGGTTCTGGGGCTGGTGGCTTGGCACCCAGCGCAGACTGGAAATAGACCAATGCCTTGGAGGATGGCCATCTAGTATCAGAGAGGAATTTCTAGCTGTCCATGACCTTGGGCCAGGTCCTGACTCTCTGTCCCCCACTCCTGTCTGGGAGTATGTCTAGAACCAACCCAGAGATAATGAGAAGAGGAGACAATCCCCTACCCAGCCAGGTGCCCCCTTCTTGCTGCCAGCTTATGCTAGGCCCCCAACTCCATCAGCCCTGGGGCTCACTGGTGTTCACTCAGCTCTCCAGCACAAGCCCCTTGTTACTGGGAGGTACCTGTTTTGCTTCCCAATTTGACAAACTCATGAAGGAGACCAGCACCAGCATGGGCATCCCTTCTTTGCCTACCAGGAGTGAGTCCACTAATTCCCAAGAGGACGCTACCTTGTTATAGAATGGCTTC
This sequence comes from Oreotragus oreotragus, assembly GCA_006410675.1. Lineage (NCBI taxonomy): Eukaryota > Metazoa > Chordata > Mammalia > Artiodactyla > Bovidae > Oreotragus > Oreotragus oreotragus. The sequence goes on from SJYX01010262.1 coordinate 329,859, forward strand.
CTCCCTAGGACCTCCTTTCCCATATTCTGGCCTGAGGACCAGCTGCTTCTGGGACTCAAGGAGAAAGGACCTTTCCTGGGCTTCACCCTAGTCCTATAGAATGAGACTCTTCATGGATGCCAAGGACTCGGCATTTTTGGTAGGAGCTCCCAGGTGATTCTTGGGCAAAATGGAATTTGAAAACCCATTACCTTAGAGTAACATACATTAATTCATTTATCCATCTATCCATTCATCCACTCTACAAGTAAAAATTGGACTTTACTCTTGTGGAGCCCTGTGCTGGGCATGAGAATGGGGAGGAAGAGGGGTGGGGGAACACAGGCCCAAACCCACACTGCTGTTGCTGCCGCTCACCACATGAGCTGGTCTGACATTCACCCTGGGTCTTAGGGTCCCGTGGGCTTAGAAGCACGGTTAACAGTTGTGCTAGAAGCTGCAGGTCACAGAGAGCCCACAATTCCCCTGATTTCCTGCATTCCTAAGGATGTGGCTGGTCTCCCTCCCACCACCTAACCCTCAGCACCCTGAAGGTGTTATCAGATGGTCCTGGTGGCTGAGATGGTAAAGAATCTGCCTGAAGGCAGGAGACCTGGGTTTGATCCCTGGGTCGGGAAGATCCCCTGGAGAAGGGAATGGCTACCCACTCCAGCATTTGTGCCTAGAAAATCCCATGGACAGAGGAGCCTGGAGGGTGACAGTCCATGGGGTCACAAAGAGTCAGACACAACTGAGGAACTAAGCATGCACATTAATAACAGTTAACACTTACAAAGTATCAATACCTTACATACATTTATTAAGGTCTTTACATACAATAAGCCTTCTTCTGATTTTTGAACCACCTGAGGGAGGCATTCTTATTGCTCCATATTATGGATGAGAAACTGAGGTATGGATATCCACCCCTAAACAGTATGCTCAAGAGACTCCATCCATGTTCTTGATCACTACACACTGGTGTCTTGAGCTTTAGGGAGAAAATGCCCCTAAATGCCAAATCTAGTCTCTTGGCAGTGTGGTAGGGAGGGGCAATGGTGTGGACACAGGTCTAGTGGCCTGCCACCCTTTTAGCCTTTAAACAGCGCCCCCCACCCCCACAGATGCACCAGGCTCACGTTTCACTCACCAGCAGGCTGGGCAGGGAGGCCAGGGTGGGGTGGGAGAACAGGGACAGAATGATCCAGACTGTGAATGAAGGGGCAGTTTCTCCTGCACCTCTCAGCAGCCCCCCTGCTCCAAAGCCACCCAGACCCAAGACGGCCAAGGAGCTGCTGATTTGTTAGTCTCTAGGCAGGGATGTGGAGTCAGGGGTCCCACCAACCAGAACTTTCTCTGCACTCATCACTGCTCTGCTCAACCAAGAGCCTAGGTGGGAAAGGAGGGCTTACGTGCCTCCCTGCAACATTCCAGATAAACGTGACTGTCTATTGGTCAGAAATGTGAAGAGAGCATGAAATCAGCCAAAGCTGCAGCTGAATTAGTTCTAAAATGACGTAAAAACGGCCATCTTTTCACCAAGTAAGTAATGACAAACAAAGAAAAACCCAGCGTACTGAAGCAGGTTAGACACTCACCAATAACCTGGGCTCAGAGCCCCAAAGTGCGCAGATACCGGAGGCCTCGGCGAGCAATGCACGCTCCTGTCCCCACCATCACCCAAGCGGCCCCCACACCCGAGCCCCTGTCGCGAGCTCCTCTTCTCCTCCCTGCTCCTCCTGCCTTCATCTAGGCAGCTCCTTCCTGAGTCCTTTGGCCTGGGCTGTCCCTGGGGACAGGTCCCCTCAGGCCACTGTCCCACACACCCACAGAGCCTGACACCCCTAGAGCGGCTCTTCTTGAGTAGGGGTGGGGCATTAGGGCACCCCAGGCCTTACCTGAGACGATAGTGTAGCCAATTCCCCGGGGACGTCCTTTATCCTGGTCAATGGCAGTGATAATTCGCACTGTCGTGCCCTGGGTGGGAAAGAGAAAGGACTTGAGTTTGGCAGGCCAGGCCCCAGGGTGCTGTTCTTCTTGTAGCTGTCCTGACACCCACAACTTCCCTCCTCCTGGGGGCCTCAGGTCAGTCTAGGACATAGGGGCCAAGTACAGAGACCTTAGCTGTCCCTATCATTCCTGGGATACACGCTGAGGCCCCAGGCAAACACCTCAGTGTCCACTGGAGAGGCCCACTGATGCTCTCACTCCCTCTTCCGTTCCCCATCTCCCTTCATTCGGATGAACCACGCAGGGAAGAACAGACAGAGGAGCAACCAGCAGCAGGACAAGAGATCTGGTCTCTGTCTTGAACTCATCAGGCTGCTGTGTGACCTCAGAAGTTTGCTGAGCTCCTCTGGTCTCAGTTTGCCCCAATCTTAAAGTGAATAACACAAAATCCTGGGACGTTGTTTTCACTAGGACCTGAGTAAAGAAGAACATCAAGGATGAATTATTCTGTGAATGAAAGCGTCATAAATCCTGAAAGTGGGTATCTCTAGGGATGACCGTGACAACTGTGGGGGCCACCACGGTCCTCTGAACCGTGCCCCATCCAGCACTGCAACCAGCAGCTCCTGCCTCCCATGGCTCCACCCTCCACCCCATTCATTCTCCCTACAGCACCTGGGGAGATGCTCCCAGGGTTGGAATACCCACGATGGGATTCAGGGGCCCCTGATTTTGAGGAGCACACAATCTGTGGTAAGGGGTCAAGGATATATGGACAGACACTGCTAGACAGATATGGAGTTTCTTGGAGGCATAAATGTACCCAAAGTATAGAAGTCCACCAGGAGGAGAGAGTTGTACAAACGGTGACATTTGGGGTGGGTCAGCAGTGGGGCTTCAGCTCAGCTGGTAAAGAATCCGCCTGTAATGCAGGAGACCCCCAGTTCGATTCCTGGGTCAGGAGGAACCCCTGGAGAAGAGGTAGGCTACCCACTCTAGTATTCTGGGCCTTCCCTGATGGCTCAGACAGTAAAGTATCCACCTGCAATGCGGGAGACCTGGGTTCAATCCCTGGGTCAGGAAAATCCCCTGAAGGAGGGCATGGCAACCCACTCCAGTATTCTTGCCGGGAGAAGCCCCACGGACAGAAGAGCCTGGCGGGCTGTAGTCCATGGGGTCACAAAGAGCTGGACACAACTGAGCGATTAAGCACACACGCAAGCATGAAGAGTGAGTAGCTTGCCAGGGAGAGAACAAAAAGGAACGTGCTTCAGGCAAAAGACACAGCCCTGGCAGGGATGTGGAGGTCTAAGACTCTCTAGGAAGAGATGCTGGCCTATAATGGACACATTCAAATACCAACGGGCTTCCCACATGGTGCTAGTGGTATAGAAGCCACCTGCCAATGCAGGAGACATAAGAGACACGGGTTCGATCCCTGGGTAGGGAAGATCCTCTGGAGGAGGGCATGGCAACCCACTCCAGCATGCTTGCCTGGAGAATCCCTTGGACAGAGGAGCCTGGCAGACTACAGTTTATAGGGTTGCAAAGAGTTGGACACGACCGAAGCGACTTAGCCCGCACAAATACCAACTGGCTGGTTGAATCACTGAATAAATGAACATATGAACAACTGGATCCTAACTTCACCACCACCACTTGCTGAGTCGCCCCTCGCCTGGGGAAACCTTCAGTCTGCTCGGCAGGCCCTATCACACCAGCCCTGTCTTCCCGGCTTCTGGCCCAGCCTGCAGGTCCCACGGCTGATGAAGGGAAAGCAGGACAGCCCTGTACCCAGTGCCCAGGGAGACACCAACCCTGGCATTTGCATGTCTGGTGAAGGTCTCTAATAGCCAAGGAGCCTCTCAAGTGTTGGCCATTCATCAGCTAGAGACTGAAGCCTGCAGGCTGAACCCTCTACCCCCATCTGAGCACCTTCTCCTATGGAGAGAGGCTGGCTCCTGACATGCAGGACTCTGCCCTGGAGGGAGTGCCCTGGGGGGCATGGTGCCTCCCAGACTCCTCATGGTCTCGCTGTCAGGACACAGGAGGGGCATCTGCCACCTCACCCTCCTGGGGCAGTGCTACCCGCACAGAGCTATTGCCCCGGCCTCTCCTGAGCCCGGCTATGCGGCAATCCAGAACACCCCAGGTTTGGCTGAAGGAAGGTGAGAATGTTGCAGAGGAAACGTCTACTGCAGAGAAATGGTCACAACACAGAGGCTGAGGCTGCGTAGAGAGCAGGCCTGACTCCTTCCTTTCATACCTTTCCCCTCAACCCCACCCCTCACTGGAGCTCTGTCTAGATTCCCCTGGGGCAGAGTGGGAGGGAGGGTGGGGAACAGACTGTTACAAAGTCAGAGAAAGATGCCATTGAAGGTGTATCTCCTGAAGCGGGTTCTGAGAACCCGAGCTCCAGGAGAGGGTGTGAGGCGCCCACGGCAGCAGGGGTCCTTCTCCAGCACCGGCTCTGTGCCTGGCGCCGCTGCAAGCACCTTTTATGCCTTAGCTCATTTCACCCTCACAACTCCTCCAGGAGACAGCTCCACTCTATAGATGAGGAAACTGAGGGCCACGAGGTAAGTGGCCTTTACAAGGTCCCACCGCAAGGAGTGAATGGTGAAGCCAGGATTCGATTTCAGGTACTTTTGCTCCAAAATGCTCTTGCTCACCAGACAATGCTGCCTCTGTAACAGGTTATATGATAAATATAATAACGATAGCTGTAATCTATGAAAGTTTTGGCTATGTGCCACAAGTATTAATATAAGTACTAGTTCATGTCAAACATGGGGAATATATACCCCCATCCCTCCCTTGGAGATGCACAACCTGCTTTAATGTGGTGAAGGCTCCCCAAAGTAGCAAAGCGATGAAGAGATCCATCAGCCTTTGCTCTCCCAGGCTTTCTGAGCTGAAGACAGGCTCTTTTCATGTAACATCTTGATAGCCCTGGACCTAGCAGTCCAGAAAGGTCATTTGGGAAGCATTCATTGCATTGCATCTGAAGGGTCTACACAAAGGACTCCCCGGTCACTCCAGGGGAATCCTTTCGGGGGTATGCTTTTCCTGGTGTCACCTCTTAAACCTCCTCGATATGTGGCCAGGAGGAGGTCCTGAGAGCATGGGACTCTGATCTGAGCCTCTAGCTGCCAGAAAGGGCTTCAGAGCCCATCTGGCCACAGCCCATGGCTTCACCCCCGCGCTGGGTGCTCCAGCATCGAGGGTTCTGTGGCTGCCCTGGGCCTGCCGAGGGCAGGGCTTGGACTGCCAGGTCGACCGGGCCCAGTGCCTACCAAAGCACCATTCCAGACAGTCACTAAACAACAGACCTTGGTCTTCCCTGGTGGTCCAGCTGCTGAGATTCCGTGCTTTCACTGCAGGGGGTACGGTTTCAACCCCTGGTCAGGAAACTAAGACCCTGCATGCCACTCTACACAGCCAACAATCACATAACAAAAAAGCCAACAGCAAGCCTTGAGGGGACAGCTGCACGCCCACAGGCGAACAGCCAGGGCCTGGTGTGGCTGGTTGGGTCCAGCACAGTAAGCCTCAGCAGCACTTAGTAAAGGGGGGCCAGTGCTGGCCTGTGCAGATAGGGGAGCTGGCGGCCAGGGAGCCCTCAGTTTTCAGAGCCTTGTGAGCATCTCCCCGTGGGCAGCCCCGAGCTGGGTGGCCTGGAGTCCCCCTGGGTGGACTGGGGCTCAGGGGGTCCAGCGGCGAGCCCAGGACCAGAGAGCAGGGAGGCCAGCTCACCCCTGGAAGAGCCATGGCTGAGTGTCTATGACGTGAGCTCTGAAAGGCTCCTGACAAGTTTGGGTTTCATCTCTTTTTGGATAAATAAATCCATTTTTAATAAAACCCTGAGCTTTTAATACAAGTGTAGCCACAAAGACGGGAAATGTTATGAGAAGGAATTAACAGAGAGGAATGGGGGCTCCTGGGAGCCCACAGCTCTTGTTTCAGAGTTTCAGTGATTATATTTTCAATATACTGAAACTTACTTCCTAAGATGAGGAGATGGAGAAGTGTCCGCCCTGGGCCCCTCTACAGGGGAGCACTCTGGCTGGCTGGCTCTCCAGACAGGGACTCCAGTTCAAGGAGTACCAGAGTATGACCAGGAGAACAGATGGACCCAAAGGCTAGAGATGGGCCCACTTGGCTATGGAGCTTCTTCCCTTCATAAGAACCCCCACTGCAAAGAGGAGGCCCTGCCTTCCCACAGAGAGGCTAAAGGCACACAGGCCTGTGGGATCCCAACTCCGTATTGTGGGAAGATCAGTACAGCAAGGGGGTTAAGGGTCTGCCTCTGTGGTTACACTGCCAGGGTGTGAACCCTTTGATTGAGTTACTTAACCTTTCACCACCTGATTTTCCCAATGTATGAAATGGGTATAAAACAGTCCCCACACCTCAGTAAGTTGATACATGGAGCACTTGGAACAGTGCTGGGTGCATAGAAAAAGCTATAAAAGTGACTGTCACTATTCTCTGGGGCCTGGAACCTCCATGTGTTTCTGATGAAAGCTAAGCCACCTCCGCTCAGACAATGCCCACAGTGTGATGTTCCCAACAGTTTCAGCAAATGCAGACTTCCCAGGACCCAGGTTAATCAACCCTATGCTGGAGGTAAGGAGCTTCCTGGCCGTTCTATAGAGAGAACAGCTAGGATCTCACAGGGAGACCTAGCATTAGTTGAGGACCTACTGTGTGCCAAGCACTGTGCTGGGTCCCCGCATGGGTCCTCCGTTTTGTCCTCATAGTGAGGGTACATGTGGAGAAATTGTGGCTTACGGGTTCAGGGATTTGCTTAAAGTCCCAAGCTCTGGTGAGTGGGGGGTGGGTTACCAGGCAGCCCCTGCCTCTGAGGCTTGGGTACCAGTAGTGAAGTCGGGACAGAATCAAGAGGAGCTAGGATTCCTCTAGAAGGAACACAATCCTCCCTTCTGTGGCTGCCTCTTTCCAAAGAAGCTGGCCAGGAGATTAGCTGAAGCTGGAGCCTTGGCGGTGGGGGCTATCCTCCTCTTTCTCTGCTGGCCCAGACCCGCCCCCTTTCCATGACAGGATTAAGGACTTGAAAGGCCAACCTGCAGTCTGCTTTGGGAGTGGGAGGTGCCCTTGGTGGGGAGGGGAATGGAGGGGGCTGAAGGGGACTTCCGACAAGAGCTGCCACAGCAGATTCTGAGGCAGAAAATCCTATTTCTCAGTCCTTAATTCCAGTCAATTCCAGTCAAAGGGCTGATAGGCATCGGCTGGCAGTAATTTGTGCAGTTTATCCGCTCTTTTCACCTTCTATCGGTCCTTCACTGACGGGCAGGCCGACATGCTGCTGCTCGAGTGAGGAAATTAAAATTTGATGCAATAATCCCAAATAAGAAGGATTTTATTAGGTAATATATACACTTTAGATGAGGCATGCTGGCCTGATACACTGATAGAGGGAGGCATACATGCTGGGAGCCGCAGATAAAGAGGGGGAGTGGGCGAGGGTCTGGACACAGGGCCCCAGGCCAGCAGAGGCAGGGCTGGGGATGGGGGATGCCTGGGGCCTCTGGCCCCGGGGGACTAATCAGGCCTTGGTGCTCCTCAGCCCTGACCCAGCCTGCGAAGTGCTGCGTTAAATCAGGCTTCCACACTGTAAAGGGACATGGAAGGCCTGGATCAAGGCACAGAAAACGATTAGAAGCCTGGAAAAGTCAGGCTTAGGGTGTATGGGAAACTGCGCAAGAGGCGAGGTAAACTTTCAAATCTGGAGGCAGGGAGGAAGAGCAGAGGAGTGTGGACGTGGAGGTGATTCTGTGGGTGCTGGGAGAGACCGAATCCCCCCACTCACTTCCTTGTCTGGCTTGCCCAAGCCTGGTCACCACACGAAAGGCGGGATTCAGACCTGCTCTCTGGGAGCCCCCAGACACGGACTTTACTGGCCTCGTGGAGCCAAAGGGACAACCGTCAAGGCGAAGAGCTCTCAAGGCCCCTCCATCCTGAGAAAGAACCACATCGGATGCCAGGAAACTGAGCATAAGGAGGGCTGAGGCCAAGGGGGGCAGGGGCCCGTTTGCCTGCCCTGAGGAGTCATCCTAGCAGGGGCTTGTGGGATCATCTGGAAAGGAGAGGGGCTGGCTTAGCACAAGACCCTGCACAGCGCAGGGACTTCATAAACGTCTAGAGGATGAGTAAACGAATGAAAAATAGAATGAATGGCCAGGCGGACTCAGAAACCTGCAGATCTGGAAAAAAAAAAAAAACACCTGTAGTAATAGTTTGATTTAGTATTACTCTGCTGCAATACAGGGATGCTGGGAAAGGCGAGACAAACTGAAGGGTCTCAGAGGACACTCACCCCAACACCCTTCTTGCTGACCACTGAGACTCTGAGATGAGGCTGAAGCTAGGACCTCCCAACCCAATCCAAACACAAACCTCCCGCATTCTAATATCTGCTGACGCTAGACTACTAGGCGCTCTAGTTCCTAAAACCAGCAGCTCAAGGAGGCCCTATTGAGACAAGGAGGAAGAGGTCTGGATGTTGTGTGATCTGGCCAAGCAAGCGCATGGTAGTACAGGGACCTGTTCTGAGATCCTCCAGCTGCTCGGCCACTGTCACATCCTCACGTCAATCTACAAGCTGGCTCTGCCTGTCTTTCCTGCATTCAACCCTGGGCACAAAGCCCTGGGAGGCCCTGGTTTGAGACCCAAAGACTCAACCACCCTGATGACCAGGAGCCTCAAAGTAACCCACTTACACATCAGTGAATGTTACAGATGTGGCTACAATTCAGAGGGGAATCATGCAGCCTAAGGACCAGGGAACTCCAGCAGAGATGAGGAGAGAGAGTTGGCTCTGCCTGGTGGGCCGGCAGGGATGAAGCCAGGAAAAGAATGCTAAGAAAGGTCGTCAGTGAGCTGGGAACCAACAGATGGGTGGGTTTCGGATTGGTGAGTAGAGCAGTCACCAGGTGTGCTGAGGATGACAGGACAGTAAGAGAGCTGGCCTGAGTGGTGAGCGCTTGTTTGCTTATTCACGCATTCATCCATTCCACAATGACCTCCTGTGCACACATGGTGTGCTATGCTCACAGCAGAGCCCATTTCCGCCGCACTATTCTTGCAGGCCAGGAGAGAACCCAAGGGTGAGTGCACCGAGCAGGAGCACCGAGCACTAGGAAGGGACGGCCAGAGGCTGAGGACAGGTGGAAGGACCCACCTCACCCACAAGGTCAGGGCTGAGCATGCGTTGGCTTATTGGCAAAGAGGTTTGGGGGAGGCGGAGTTCAGTCCCAGAAGTCTTAACTCCTGCTGCCCATGGACCACTCAGAAAGAAAGGGTTGGAGTGGGGACATTTAGATGTCCCCCTCTACTCTCAAAGCAGCTTTTGACACCGGCAACAGGAGGCCACCTTGCTCATCAGACCCTCCAGCCCGCAAGTAGCCCCAAAAAGGAAGTGGCTACCCTCTCACACCTGGGGCCTGCAGCATGGTGTTTGGAAGAGGCCAACGGTCAGGAGAGGCCACAGTACCAAACCTGGGAGCAGGCTTCCTGGTCTGTGGTGGTCCAGGAGCCCAGCCTGCAATCTGGTCAGGGAAGCCTGCCTCTCGCTTGCACCCAAACCAGTGAGCTGTGCAGACGTGCAGGTGGGGTCCTGAATAGCCACATGATCAGGCGGGCACCCCGCTTTGCTCTCAAAGCTGTTTCCTTCCCCTAAGCACACTGAGTTCCTATCGAAGGAGAGGCACAGTTTTCTTTCCATAGAGCTGCTCCCCTGCACGTTCAGGGGTGGTGTCTGCCCAGAGGAGCTGCCTTTTCTAATTCATCAGCCCAGTGCGGGTATTCTATTCTAGTCCACACATAAGCACGGATGGCTACCAGAAGTGGGATGCAGGTCACTGCCTGCTTGGCCCACAACTGGGCAAAGCCGCCCACTCAGAGCCCCTGCCTAGGGGCAGCAGTATGCTTTGTCTCACAGTCGACTGGACCACAGTGGACACAGGGCCCATGGGCAGTCAATCTACAGGCTGGCTGGCAATCTGTGACCTTGCGACATGGCACAAAATCAGACCACGGCCAGCTAGGTACCTCTCTTGAGCACATGGCTTTGAGAAACCCAAAGTCTGGGCAGTTAGAAGGGGCAGCGGGAGCTGTGAGTTCTCAGGGAGGAGCCAAGCCTGAGAGGGTCCATGGGGGAGACAGTAAGAGGCCACCATCTTGGGCAGTGTTGGCTGGCCAAGAGAGGTGGATTGACCAGCTGTTTTGGTGAGCCTGGTTGAGTCCAAATTCACTCTCCAGCTCAGGCTGGATTTTCCAAGGGCACCCCCATTCCCCATCACCCCACATGAAGCTTTCTGAACTGCTGCCCTTCACTTGCACTAGCCAGTCTCTTCACTCTGTCCCTTGGAGAGCTCTGGGGATGAAGTGAGAGAGCTAGGAGATGGGCTGTAAGAGGGGGCTGGGTTTTCACTGCGTTGGGACACCCATCATTGCCAGGCATGTGGGAGTCAGAAACACCAAGGAGCCCATCCTACCAAACAGGGCCTCCATGCCCACCGAAAGTGCAGAGGGACGTCTCACAAGGGCCGGGGAGGGTCTTACCGGAGGAGAATGCTCGTAGATGTTGGTGCTGTAAGGCAGGTTGATGAAGATGGGGTCCATGTCCTGGACGTCTGTGATGATGATGGCCAAGTTGGCCAGGGTAGACAGAGGCCTGGTCTTATCTTGATCCTTAGAAGGACAAAGAGTACATCAGCTTAGGTTAAGTGATACGGACAAGGACACACATGGACACACACGCTCAACACCCATGTGCACAAACGTGTGCGCATATGTACACACGTTCTCCGACACTCGCACAGGGAAGGACATTAGCACACAGAGCTCAGGAACTCTAAGAACCCTCAGTGATCTCTGACCTGTGCAGGAAAACACAAGCAGGGCCCCCAAGGCCCAGTGGAAGGTGGTGTGTCCACTGTCACAAAGCAGGGCTGGGGCAGAGCCACATCTCTGCCCCCCGCCCCCAGGCCTGACCAGTATGACCTCTGGTGGGCGGGGTGACTGCCTTGGGATAAAGGAATGGTGCGGCCCTTAGCTCCTTCTCTGGATTCAGCCTGGGGGCCACTGCTCGCTCCATGCCTACTTCCTGCACCCTCTCTTCCAGGGACAGCAAAGGGATTGACTAGGATGGGAGAGTTCCTCAGAAGAAAAGCCCTTTGACAGCAGAGGGGGCTAGTCTGGGCCCTGCATCCCTGCCCTGCACTCTGAGTTGACTGGTCAAGCAACTTTGCTGGTAGAACCAGTAGGGGGAGCTCTGGGGCCTGTGACATTTGGGGGACTCTGGGAAGGAATCTTGAGAGGCCATGCAGGCCACGTGGCCAAGCAGGCAATGTTTAAGCCCTCACAGTTGGAAATGTAGCCCTATAAAAGCTCACCAAGAAAGAAAAGCCAAACCCATCTTCTATTATCCTAAATGTGAAATAGTTGCTGCTACTGAATAACAATAGCCAAGAAGAACAGAAACTACATGCTGAATAGATTACACACCAGGCACTGTACTAGACACCTCATTCGCTTTGGTGGGGTGCCCATTATTTCAGTTCAACAGACTCAGAGAGGTTAAGCAACTTGCTGTGAGTCACACAGCTGATAAGTGTGTAGCCAGGATTCAACTCAAGTCGTTTTGACTCGATCTGTCTTGATCTGAGGCCCTAACCTCAGCCCAGTTGCTGACTTGCTAAGTCACCTCAAATAAGTTATCTCCTCTTTTGGAGTCTCGACTTCCTCTTCTGTGAGATGAAGAGGCTCGCGGGAGTGACTTCTATGGACTCTAGGCCTTATAAATTCTCTGCTCTGGGACTGGAGAAGTGACTGTCCTTAGGTTAGATCTCGCTTGGTCTGTTTGGGATGATGTGAATGATGCAAGGCAGTCCCCACATTACAAGCTCAGTGCCTGCTCCTGCCCTCCAGAGACAGATGCTGAGCCTTCAAGAAGGAAGAGCTGGTTGTCCTAAAGAGTCCTCAGGGGCAGCCAGGGAGACAGAGGAGAGGCTTTGAGGATGGGTCATGGCTGCAGCAAGGTAGGGGAGAGTCTGGAGGCAGGAGGATTTGTGTCCCTCCAAACCACAGTAGAGACAGCCTCCCAGCCTCCAAGATGATGGGGTCCACAGCCCAGGCTCAGGGACCACCCTAGAGAGTGGCGAGAGCTCTCACCTAGGGACTGGCACGGGCATCAGGCAGACTGGGCCAGAGCGGGAGGCCCGTCAGGAAGGCCCTTGACCTCTGGGGCTGGAGATGCCAATGGTTATGATTTGCTCTTACAGGCTTCTGTGGGCAGCTGGCTTTGTCCAGTCTGGCACCTGCCCTTCCTGTCCCACACCCGTGGCTGCAGCCCTGCCTCTGCCACAGATGCCCCCATACAGCCCACCGTGGACTCCATGGCTGGGGAAAGGGGATGGCAGTGGGAACATCTGGCAGGCAGGCACCTGGCCAGGATTCCAGTTGTCACTCTGGCGCCGACAGGTCTCAGCAACTTGTTCCCAGGGGAGTCGCACATTTTCCCACCCACCACCCACCCAGCAGAGGCTGGGGACCCACATGCTCCCTGCGATGCCACATGGGAGAATCTTGGGGAGATGCCCAGTGGCCAAGGGCACAGTGCCAGCCCTGAGAGGGACTTGTGCATCGGGTGGGGGAGCCACCAAGACCTAAGGGAGTTCATTCCAGGGCCCCCGCTGTTCCTCAGCTTCAAGGCCCGGGCGCTGGAAGACTGATGGCAATTTAACCACATTCACCATCCCAGCTTGAGCCCAGGCCTCTCAACAGGCCCGGCCACCCAGATTCGTGCCTGTGCCTGGCTCTGCTCTCTTCGCCACTGGCCCAGCCTGAAGCCATTTTCACTGCAGATGGAAAATATCCCACAGGGACAAGTTCACAGTGAAAAAGAGAACAAGCATCTGTGTATTTCTGGGCCCTAGTGTAAGCAAATGAGAGTGGTGGGAGCGGCACCACCTTAAGTGAGTGTGCCAGGGTGTGCGGAAGGATACAGACGTGCCCCCCAAGTAGATTCCGGTCTTATAAGTCCCCTTGATCCCAGATGTCAGTTTCACAAATAGCAGCACACATGTCCTCCCAGGCAACCAACACGTAACCAGGGGAGAAGGCAAGAACATGAGTATCGTCTCCAGTGGCCTCCCCAGGGTCCCTGGACCAGGTATGAAAGAAAGAGCGTGAATTTCCTGGTTTGGGGGGGCCTCTCTGGATCTTGTCCAATCCTGAGGGAACCTCAAATTTCAAACTAGCCCCTGGCCCCAATGCAGTGTGTCTTCCCCTGGGATCTGAGCTCTGTGATCTGCCAAGTAGAGCCCACAGAGCTACTGGCAGCCCCCTTGCAGTAACACGGGGCCAGGCAGTGGATGCTGCGGGTCAGGCTAATGAGTCCCAGAGGCTCAAGAGGGACTCCTGTGATTTGTTTAACAGTTGGCCTACGCTTTGGAAACAGAAGTCTAAGGACCAACAGGCCAGCTCTTGCCCTGCTGCCAGCTAAAGGCTCCAGCTGCGCTGGGAGGCCATGGCCAGGAGGGGAAGAGGGACGTGCAAGGAAAGAACCCTACTGAGGCCGTGGCCTGCCTGTCCTCCAGCCCCTCCACAACCGCTGGTGACAGAGGCCACGCAGCTTTGATGTTCTGGAGATGTGGAGACTCCTGACCACGGGGCCGGGAAAACCCAGGCTTGGGTTCTTGCTGCCCACCACTCATCGGTTTGTGTCTCAAAAGTGTCAGCTATAAGACAGGATAATTATTCCTCTTGAACTTCCCTCTCCTGACTAATTCATCTCGGAATTCCCAGGACCCAAGCACAGTGCTTGGCACAGATGGGTGTTCCCTTCTGTGCAAGTATCACTGCTCTAGCGCAGTGGCCAGGATGCCTGGACTCTCTGACTCCTGCATGCTGGGTGGTGTCAGGACACAGCTGGGCTGACACCTCTGTCTTGTGTCTCAGAGCAAGAGGACATCCTGCACTAGGAATGACCCATGGGGTTACCAGTGCAGGCACTGGAGTCTGTGAGCAAGTCGCTGAATTGCTCCTGTGCCTTGGTTTCCTCATCTGTAAAATGGGCCATAGCATTGTTGTGAGGTTTAAAGGAGACAATCCATTCGAGTGCTCCCCACAGCACCAGGGACATAACATGAACCCTCAGGAACATCAGCTGTTGTTATCATTATTATGATCATCAGCAACACCATTATAAGCCTTGCCTAACAGGGAAGGAGGCTGACATCCTGTGCCTTCTCTGAGGGTAGGAGGCTGACATCTGGCTGCCTGGGCCCCCGGCACAGGGACTCACCGTGGCGTTGACGGTGAGCTGGTAGGCCTGTGTGGTCTCGTAGTCCAGCTCCTGGATCACTGTGACGATGCCGCGTGCGCTGTCGATGGCAAAGAACTGGGAGGGGGGCTGGAAGGAGTAGAGGACGCTGCCGCCTGCGCCCAGGTCAGGGTCCGTGGCGTTCACAATGAAAATGGGCGTCCCCACCGGTGTGTTCTGGGGGTGAAACAAAGCAAATAAAAGGGTGAGCTGCAGCTCAGAGCAGCTGCCTCCATCAGTGACTATTCCCCCAAAGCCCATTAACCACATCCCTCCAGCCAACCAGACCTGCGGCTTCATCATTTTTATTCTAAAAGGGTTCACAGGAATTTAAAATGCTATATCTATTTTTTTTTTCTCCATTTTTTGATGGCCTCCTGGTGGCTATAATAGCACCAGTTCCAAAGATGATCTGCTTATCCTGAAGTTCCGGATGAGAGCCTTTTGGTCCCCAAACCCCTGCTTCTTGGCAGTTTTGCTTTCTCTGTTAGGTGCCCCTTGGCTGCCCAAGCCTCAGGCACGGACTGCTCTGGAGGGCAGCCAGGAGCCTACGTGCTGGGAGGGTCCAAGGACAGGGAGCTGGGAGGTGTGTCATACGGGGAGGTGGCCTAGAGTCTGGGGGGCTGGCCCACAGAGAGTTATGGACTTGCCTAGGGGTGGGGCATCCACATAACGTCCCTGGGCCATGGCAGCCTGTAACCAGAGAGGCCCACAAAGCCTGCTCAAATGTCACCACCTCCTGGGAGCTTTCCATGATTCCCTTTGCTACACACTGTGTATATAGATAGACCCCTGCCCCTTTCTGACTTGGGGTTTCTGGTTAAATGTAACTTCCTCATGGAAGCCTTCCAAACCCTTAAGGCGGGTCAGCCCCTACCATGCTCCCAACCCCTGCCACTATTATATTCAGGGTCCTATAGCATCCTGGAAGGTTTCATCACCCAAAGTTCCTCTGTAATTCCCCAGTCAGTGCCTGTCTCTCATTGTATATGTGCTCCACAGAAGCCACAGAGCTCTATCTGCCTGGCCCAGCAAGTGCCTGCCACATGGCAGGTGTCCAGTAAGCACCCTTTATGAAGACATGAACGAGTCTCTGTGAGAGCATCTTAGCACACTGGATTCTAAGTATCTGTTTGCATTCTCTGCCCAGCTGTCAGCTCTCATCACAATCGTGCCCACCACAATGCTTGGCAGGTAAGCCACATCTGCAAAATTCTGCGTGAGTAAATTTACTCCTGACTCAGTGCGTTCTGGACACATCAGAAGATAGGCTACCTAAGGAGGCTCTGCCCAGAGGCAGGAAGAAACAATCCCTGCTCCCGCTCACTGACTGTGCTGTGCCACATCTGTGCTGTGAGCTGCACCCATCAGCTCTGTGACAAGTAGCTTTCTAGGTGCTTGCTATGATCCCTCTTTCAAAAAGGAAGCCAAGGCTCAGACAGGTTAAGGAACTCACCCAAGTCACACAGCTAGGCAATGGCAAAGAAGATCCTAAATTCAGGTGTAGTTCATGCTAAGCCTATCTCTTAGCTCTATTCTAAACACTTCTGTAAACCTTGATGGCAGTTTTTTCCCCTCAGTCTTCCACACAGTGCTGAGGTCACCTGCCAGCATGGGTGGTACCCTCTAGCCCAGAGCGTGGGATTGGCTTGAAAGTTCCCTGAGGGCAGAGTCAACATTCCTGTGTGATCTTTTTACACTGGGACAATGACTGAGTACCTTCTGACACCTGCAGGGCTCCTAGCAAGGAAGGCATCACACAGATGCCCATCTCTGTGCTGCTGCCCAGGACCTGGTCACTACCTTGAGAAGCTTCTCTCTTTGAAGAGCAGTCTCAGGCACATTGGAAGCCCTTCTCCAGGGCTATATGTTGGAGGCAAGTGTGTTCTCTCTAAAACCTCTGATCAGGCTAGAAAGGGCCTCCAGAGGACAAAGCCACCGAGTTGCCATTGTTTCTCTCTGAGTGTGCCGCCCCTCCCCCATCGCCAGGCAAGCATCCACCAGAATGGACAGGCTTACATCCGATCTTTTTTCAACCCACGCCGAAGACAGGGGCAGACAGGTAAGACCCCTCTCCTCCATCCCATCCTTGATGTTCCATGCCCCTCTGCATAGGACACAAGCTTCATAGCCTGGTCTTGTCTCCTCCTTCTCGCTTTATTTCCTGGCAGGTATCACATCCTAGCCTTTTGGGTAAGATCATGGGCAATATCTTTTCTTACCAGTTTACTATTTCCTGGCACGCAGAGCTATTTGTACTTTTCCAAACCAGAACACTCCCTTACACTTCTGAGTTCCTGAACCTGCTTTGCCTTTGCGAGGTCTGCCCTACCCAGCTCAGTGGCTTGGAAAACAGATGCTCTCTTTCTCTCCAAAAGAGGGAAAGTATTCAAGTGTACAAGGGGGGAGAGGGGACAAGTGCTAGATTTCAGGGATGGACAGACTTCTGTTGGAACCTAAGTCTTACTGTGTGTCTTTAGACTAGTTACTTCATCTCTCTGATCCTTAATCCCCTTTCTGTGCATCAAAGTTAATAATATTTCATACAGTTAATGTGAAGAGTACACGAGCTCTTGAGTATAAACTTCTCAGAATATATTAAGTGCTTAGAAGATGGCAGTTGTGATTTTATTGTCTGAATGCCTTCTAGAGGGTGGCAGACAAGAACATCTTCAAGGGTAGGGCAGGGAGGCATAAAGAAGCACCGTGATTACTAATGATACTGCACTGGACATTCCCTGTCTGCAGTCCCCGATCCACCGAGTACCCTTCTCTGCCATGACCCACCCCTGCCCGCCTCCCCAGTTCAGGGTGGCCTCAGTGCACTGCGTTCCCAGGCTGCCAATGGGAGGGGCTGGTAGGAGCTCAGAGTTTGGGGAGGAGGCAGGAGGAGAAAGGGTTTGAAGTGGCTTGGAAAACTTTCCCAGTCCTTCCCACTCCAACCTGGCAGCCCCTCCTCTCCAGCCCCAGGTTTCAGTGGCTCCAGCCCTTCCCCTTGCCCCTCCAGTCCTAAGAGTAGAAAGAACTTCCCCGTGTTGCTAGTCCTTGGAGCCTCAATGTCCCTTAGTGTCGCTCTAGCCCTGCACCTCCTCTGGAAGTTGTCTCTTCACTGAAATGCCTTTATTGGAACTATCCGAGATGAACTGTTTCCTGGGGGACTCTGACAGATACAGACACTCTGCAAAGGACCTACCCCAAGCCACACGTTCAAAGCCCCAGAAACTGAACTCCCCAGGCGCTGGGCTCAGCAATGCTAGCCTCCATCGCAACATGCCAACCATAGGAGACTGGTCTGGAGGAGATCTTTATGAGATTCTCAGCTAATCTACAGCTCTCTCTCTCTCTCTCCCCTCCTCCCTCTCTCTACATCCAGCATACACATCTCAAGAATGCCAGTGTCAGCCCCAAGCTCCAGAGCAAAGCATGCCATTGCAGCCTGTAGCTCCTGCCACAAGAGGGACAGACATGTTCTGATTTCAGGGCGGCCAACCCCCAGTGAGGCAGCTGGACAGCACTTCAGAGCACACCCTACGTGGAGCCAGTGCCCAGAGGAGAGAGACGGCTCCCTCGAGAATGTCAGCTCTCCAGCCCCCTGCCTTGGGGAGGAAAGGACATTTCACTCATCCATACTGCACAGTCTGGGCCGAAGGCTCTCTGAGCATCTGGTCAGAGGATTTAAGAGCAAGCTCCAAGAAGACAGGAAAAGGGGGAAAGGAAGGGATGGTCCTGTGTCTGACCTTCTTGGATTATGTTTCATGCCCTGCAGTGAAAACCCATTTAACTTCCGCATAACTTAGAAAAGGTTTTAAATAGGCCTGACAAGGAGCCATTCCCTTAGAAGGGACAGGCCACTGGAAAGGAAAGAATGCTGACCTCCTGCATTTCCAATCCTGGGCGCCATGCTCTATCAGGGGAATGGGGGGTGGGGGGGGCACGCGGAGAGGACTCTCACCAGCACATACACTGGGGGATTCTTGGAGCACCCAGCTACTGGTTCCCAGAAACATCAGATAGGTTCACAGGTTGACACTCAACGCAAGCAGATTTCCTCCATGGTGCCAGGCACATCTGGATTTTCAAGTACACTGTAGGCAGTTAACACCTGGTGCTCGGAGTGTGGGCTCTGAGTCAGACCTCCTAAGTTTGAGCCCCAGTCTTTTCACTTGTTGGGTGGAGACCTTGGACATGTGCTGTTAAATTTATTATTTTGGTCTCAGTTTCCCTATGTAAAGGAAAATGTAAAAGTGGAGCTGTTAACACTACCTATATATGCTGGGGTAGTGAGAAACTTTTATATGAGCTAAGTTGTGGGGAAAAACCTCTCACTGAGCCAGGCACGTGGCAGTATTGAGCGATCCTCATAAATGGTCACTGCCATTATTATGGCGGTAATAAAATACCATCACAGGCGGCATGAGATGAGCCTATTTAAAGTGGTATGGGGGGATTAGAAACAGGGTAAATGATTGATCTCTTCATCATGAATTTAGACAAATGGGTAGATCAGAATTCAGGAAGAGAACACCTCTGTTGACTGGCTCACGGCTGTTGCAGACAGGATGGGAGAACCTCTGAAGACCCTCCAGAGTGGGTTTGGAGAATGCAAGACGAGGGGTGGGATCTGAGGGAGGGATGGGAGGGGTTCCTAGAGGCCAAGGAGCTCCTGAGCATGGAGGCCAGGCCTGACCATGCGCCACTCAGGGAGAAGACGGCTTGAACGTGGAAGCTGGAAGGCACCTTGGAGATTATCCAGCCCAGTCTCCCCAGTTTTTAGATGGGAAAAATGAGACGGTGCACTTCCAAGCTTTCTGTCTCATATGTGCTTAATGGCAGAGCTGTGCCTGAAAATCAGGTGTCTTAACTCAAGTGCTTTACTTACCCTACCCAGAGACACTACCCACTGCATCCTGGCCCACCCTCCTTCCAAGCAGAGATGCTCTTTTTACCAAAGGGATGGATCTAGGCAGCCGTGTTTGTACCAAGTGACTTCAGACCCAGGCCACATGTGATTGGTCCAGGGATAAACACGTGATGCAAGCAGGCCAATCAGATGGGGCCTTGTAAATTAAAGCAGCTTTCCATGGGAACTCGAAAGAAAGATTCCTGCTACCTGGTTGGGGTAGAGTGGGTCCCATGACAGGCTGAAAGTCACACAGAAACAGGGGTGCAGAGGAAGCCCATCCGCCGTGAGCATGGGGCACCGGTAAAGCAGAAAGCAGAGACGAGGGCTCCGAGGCCTCCCCTGCCCCAGCCTTCGCAGAACCTGTCTGGGCTTCCCCTCCTGTTCTTGGCTGTGGTCCTGAGACACGGTCCATGCTGTTCTTTCTGTGGGTACCACTTGCTCATTCCAGCCTCCATGGGTCTCAGCTCCTTGCCATCCTGGTCTGGTCATGCATTTAGCCATGGCAAGGCCTCCTCACTGCATACCCTGCCCCAGGTTCACCCTGCCCCTCACCTGCTGGGATCTGGCCCTTTCACGCTCACAGCTGGGCCATAGAAAGCAAAGCTCATGACTGCTGAAGGCACAAGAGGTAACATGGGGAGAGGAGAGAGGCCTGGATGAATGAATGTCGGCTCTGTCTTCTTTTCAAGTGTCCCCAGACACTCCTTTTAACATGCAAATCCACTCAGGTCATTGTGAAGGTCCGTGAGCATGTAGGGTGGGAGGGGTAGGTCTGGGAGAGCTTGACCATGGGGCTGACACAATCATCCAGGACAGACCTGGAGAAGAGATGCCCCAGAGAGCCAGCTTCTGCCCGCCTGGAGTCAGGGGACCAGTGGGATGGTGCCTCTATAGCGTCTGGCCTTAGAGTTGGGTCTACAGAACCATCTGCCAGGTGGGCCAGGGCCATGAAAAAGTAGGGCCAAATGGCCCATTTCGGCTGGGGGCGGGGCAGCCCCATTCTAGGGCAACTTCTCCCCACATATTCACTGTGGAAAGTGGCTCCGGGTCCACCTCTGTGCTGGAAAGGAGCAGCTGGTCTCCAGAGGAAAGGCTGCACAGGGCGTGATTACTCCAGTTCCTGAGACAGCCCTCTTAGCCCACTTCCCTGTCTCAGCTCGGCTTCCAGAGCTCTTTCCTCCACGGCACCCCCGTCCAGCCCCGCCGTCTCCTTCACAGCTTCTGGGACATCTCCTCAAGTACACTGCCCACGCCTCCTGGGGGCCGGGGAGTGTGGTGAGGCATAGTCCCCGGCAAATCTCCTGCCCTACCAGACCGTCCCTCGCGGTGAGAGGCCCGCTCCATGCAGGTCACAGACCGGGCAGGCCCCGGACTCTTTCCGCTCCCCATTTAAGCTCCGCATCACTCCTGATGGACCTGCTGTAAACGGGCCACCCTGTGCAATTCAGAGACAAATAAATCTTTTTGCTACTCCTGGGGTGACAAGGGAATAGACTCTGGCAAAGTTCTACCATTCCAGGGATCTTGTTCGTTAATAATAATGATAAATAGCTCACTTCTCACAAGCAGTGAGAGCTGCGTTTCCACAGAGGTGGCCGGGGGTGCTCACTGGAACGGGCGAGGGGCGCAGGGGCAGCGAGGGAGGAAGAGGGCCAGACAGGCAGCACGGAGGGTGGAAGAAACAGAGATGGAGAGAGTGCAAACAAAGGGGAAAGGAGAGAAGGGGGAAGGCGGAAGGAAGACCAAGGGGGAGGTGAAAGGGGCAGAACTGGGGGCCAAAGCGGACTGAGGATGAGGGGGAGAGAGTTTGTGAGAGCAGAGGGAAGAAAGTTGGGAAGAAAGGAAAGGAACACTTTAAGGAGCAAAAGAGACATCCTAGAGGGAAAGTTGTGAACAAAAGACAAGAAGTAAAAAAATTCAGAGCAGCACAAGAAAGATCAGAGAGAGAAAAAAGCCTGCCATGCCCTCTTATCCTCGTGTGCACCCCCTTCCCCGCCCGTGAGATTTATTCTCAGTCCTAGACCAAACTTCGAAACAAGCCCAACCGTTTCCACCGTAGGTGCCATCTCTAAAGGCGTTATTAATATTTATGGAATGCTTGCTAGATGCTGCCACAGTCTTTAATATCTTATTATAAAGCCTGTTATAAAATGCATTAGTAATAAATTCTTGACAGATGGAGTTCTGACAAGGTGCCAGTGCCTTGGTGAACAGACCCTCCTGGACTGAGCTTGTGGCTCAGAAGCTGGGCTGCTGGTCCCTGAGGAGGGGCAGGGCAGGGCAGGGACTCAACCCTTCACCTGTCAGGATTTTTACAAATGTTATCTCATTACCTCCTTTTCCCAGATGGGGAAATGGAACCTCAGAGAAGTGAAGCTACTGGCCCAAAGTCACACAGCTTTAAGTGATGAGCAGGATTTAAAATCAGGTCACCTCTGTGTCCCCAGACCTTGGGAACCCTGGAGATGAGGGTAGAGAGTGAGCTCAGGGCCCCTGCTCAAGCAGAGCTGGTTCATTTCCTCTATAGAAGGGGCTGGGGATGACAGGCCCGAGGATGGTAGATTCAGGTTGTCTGGGTTAGGGAAGAGAGCATTGGTATAAAGTTTTAGCCCGAAAAGAATTTCAGAAGGAAGAAGGGTCTCAAAATGTGCACACTTTCACTGGGGAGAAGGAAATGGGCTCCCACTGTGACTAGAATAATTAAAGTTATAAGTAAAGACATTTCTGATGGCGGTGGCAGGGCTAGGTGGTGCCAGGCAAAGTGGAGGTGCCCATGTCTTGGTCTCCACTGATGCCAAAGAGGTGCTTTTTTTCACTTATGACTCTGGAGCCGAGGCCTACTGGGGAGCTTGGGAATGGTATGAAGTTTGGGAGGCTTTTGGCATTCCAGCTTATAGGGGAGAAGAAATGAGGTCTATGGGAGATATGGGCCGTATTTCTTTCTCAAACAAGCAAGAAGGCCTGTGTGGGTACAAGATGAGAGCAAGGTCCAAGAGGACTGGTGAAAGGAGGAGAAGCAGGAGAGGCGGGTGCCCACTGAGCCTCCGTGGATGTTTCAGGCGCCCTCATTCTGGTCAGGGAGAGGGCACAGGGTGTGTACAAACACCCACACACGTACTCATACCCACACACGTGCACACACGCTCCAGCATCTCTTTCTGCAGAGGAGTCTGGAAGAGATCAGTTACACATCTCTTCTGTTGACCAGTGTCTGTTCTCTCTCAGACGATGTGCACTGGACTCTAAAAGGTGTTAGATCTGCCCTGAGGGCCAGGCTTAATGTCAGGTGGAGGCGCCAGCTCTGTGGGCAGAATGAGCCTTACAGAGCTGGGCCGCAAGCCCCACATACCCTAATGTGGCTCAAGCACTTTCTCTGGACTGAGCTGGACTCCTCAGCTGTTCCGTTCTCCGCGGAGCAAGCTCAGTGCTCTCCTGTCTCCAAGAGCCTGCTCCTTTCTCAGCCTCTGGCTCCATACTGTCTATTCTGAATCCTGGGAAGACCTGCCTCAAAGTGCTTACCTAACTTCCATCCCCAGTGGATGAATCTAACATGAATCCCCAAGTTCTGCCAGTGTCTTCACCTGCCGGATGTGCCTCCCACTCCTCACCAATCACCAGGCTCTGTCAAGTCTTCAGCATTCCTCAAATCCTCCCCTTCTCCCTGTGATTTAAGCCACCTCTGAGGTCCTAGCACTGTCACTGGCACATGGAAGGCGTTCAATAAGTGTTTTAACAAAATCAGGACTTGCTGTTAAACACGGCAGATTGAACATACCCACTGATCTCTGTTTTTGTCCCAACCCCTCACCAAAATGACAATATGGAAGTTTAAAATGCATAAATCCATAAGGGCAAAAAGAACAGGAAAGGAGGTGACAGCAGATGAGAGGTGTCAACAAAATCCTGGAAACAGACACAACTGGAAACTGCCTTAGGAGAGAAGGGAAAGCTGAAACTTTGGCTAACATCTCAGAATCTCAGGAAAGCTCAGGAAGTGGAGTCATAAAGTGATGCTCAAAACAGGAAGACTGGTTGCAAATCTTTAAGAAGAGTGGTAAGACTCCCAGATGCCTTCCCCAACTCTTGCAGAAGCTATGAGGTTTGCGTTCTGGAGGGGCTGAGGTAGTCAGGCTCTGGACTCAGACTGGGAGCTGGAAGAGGCACTGAAAACTGGGAGTTTAAGTGAAAAGCTCCATCTCCCCTCATTCCCATCTCCAATCAGGCCTCTTATAATCATTCAGCCTTGTGAAAGCTGACAGCCAGGCAGGAGATAGGGAAAACTGGCCCGAGAGAAAAATATATTAACATGTTGAATACCAACCCCCCCCCCCCCCCC
>SJYX01010263.1:0-11841 GCA_006410675.1 Oreotragus oreotragus
TGGATAAATGTATTTGGAAAGCATTTTAGTCAGTGGGTTGAAAAGGAATGGAAGGAAGAGTAATGGGAGACATATTAGAGGTAGAAGGCGAGGGAAGGGAGATTTAATCAGGTGTTCCTGTCATCAGGAAAATTTCCAGCACTCTTAAAGCTCAGGACACACTGTCAAGTTCAGGGAGCAGGTACAGAAAAACGAAACTCATTGTGAGGAGCACTCTGAAATTAAAAAGAATTGGCAAAATAATAAAGTAGGACTTTAATGTCATTCATATGCTTCTCTAAGATTATTTTGAGCTCCATAGAAATATGCATCCAAGTCTATCAGCATCCTCTACTGTTAGGATATTATTCTGACCACTTGATTTCCTTCTCTGAAACCTTCTCACTCTCTTCAGAACAAAGTCCAAGTTTCTTACCACTGCCTGCCTTCAGAGACACATTCCGTCTACTGGACTCAGCTGGCTTTTTTAGACTAATCTCACACATTTTGTATTGGCAATTTTACTGTCCCACCAAAAGACCTTTCATGGCCAGGCCTTTGCTCACGCTCTTTTCTCTGATTATAATCCTCTGATATTTGGAAGCTTCTCGTTAGTCTACACTGAAGGCATGGTCATTTTCTGCTTATCAGAGAATCATCCCTCACAGATCTTTGCTGCTTCACAGTTAAATTGGGCAGTGGGACTAGTTCTGGTCAATGCTGCTGCTGCTGCTAAGTCGCTTCAGTTGTGTCCGACTCTGTGTGACCCCATAGACAGCAGCCCACCAGGGCCCCCCATCCCTGGGATTCTCCAGGCAAGAACACTGGAGTGGGTTGCCATTTCCTTCTCCAATGCATGAAAGTGAAAAGTGAAAGTGAAGTCGCTCAGTTATGTCTGACTCAGTGACCCCATGGACTGCAGCCCACCAGGCTCCTCCATCCATGGGATTTTCCAGGCAAGAGTACTGGCGTGGGGTGCCATCGCCATAGGCTATTATTAACAACAGTGATGTGGTCGCTTCTAGGTTGATGCTGGTGTGAAGATACTGAGTATCAACAGGCCACAGAATGCTACAGTGGACACAAAGGAAGGGGAGCACCGTGAGGCGTGGGGAACTTCTTTAGGGAGAAGGGACAAGCTTTATTGACCATTGTAGACCTAGCCCCCTGCTCTGAACAGGCAACTTAACAGTGCCTCAACAAATCTTTGTTCAAGGACCACGAAAATATGACTTTCCCCTAGGGAAGCCCTGTTTTCCATTGGTTTTAATATTAAAAAGACCTGGCCATTTAAGATGAATAAAAAATAAATTCCTAGATGCAGTATATAAGTGCATTAAAAATATCTTCATCTTCAAGGGACAAAAAATAAAATTTCCAATACAGATAGGAACGGGACTACTTTGCCCCAAATCATATTCATCTGGTACTAAATGAATATGTACTAACTAAAGCTGAAGCTAAGCAGTCACAAAATACAGAAAGGCATTAATTTTTTGAAGTGAGAAAATAGTAACACATTTCCATCAACTTTGGTAATTTCCCCGCATTCCTCCACTGCAATGCATAAGTAGATTTCAGCCATCCCAAAGAAGCTTCTTCACCGAGTCTTCAAATAGAATGATTTCAAATGGTTTTCATTTAGTCTTGTTTATGATAAAATAAATGTTACTCTGATTGATTGGCAAATGTCTACCAGCAGCTATAGGAGCAATTATGTTTGACATGAAGATGTTATAAAATCTATAACCCAAAACTTTAAAGCCCGATTTGAAATGTCAAATTTGACTTATGAGAACCAGTTATAATCCAGCTTCACGCAAAAAGCATTAAGTTAATGCTGGAGCAAAGTACTGTGGCCAAGTGTGCGCTGGCATAATTAATCAGGGATGTTTCAGAAAAGAATCGTCTCCAAGAGGTTATTGATTTACTGTCACGACACGTTCTTCTTATGGCTGTGCTGGTGCTCTGGAGCTGGGATGCACTGGCATGCATTTTTCAGTGACTAAGCCTTGATCTGTCCTCCTGGAATCCTGCCATCCTCACTGACATCTGCAAACACTCACATTTGACAGCCTCATGCCTGAGCCTGGTGGCTTCCAAGTTGATTAGGATTAGTTCAGAGGGGTTTTGGACTAGACTGAGTGTAATCGAAAGCAGAGAGCCGTGAATCTCCAGAGGGTGACATGCACCCTGCCAATGGCATCATGTTAACAGAGAGTGTGCATATGCATACACACACATACATGCAAACACACACACATGCACACACCGTAAGGCATATGCAAACCCATCCATGAATACACACATGCATACACCCACATATACCTGTGCACGTGCACACACACACACATGAATACACATGCAAATGCACAGACACACCAACATACTTAAGGAATGGGGACGATTTCAGCTTTAATCTTTATCTCTATTTTTAAAAATATTTATTTATTTGGTTGCACCAGGTCTCAGTTGTAGTACATGGGACCTAGTTTCTTGACCAAGGATCAAACCTGAGCCCCCGGCATTGGGAGCATGGAGTCTTAGCCACTAGACCACCAGGGAAGTCTGGAAATTTATTTCTATGCCCTATTAAACTAAATTCAACCTTTTTCAGAAGCACTATTTAACATGCAAGAAAGTAGCTGTGATTTAGCTCTTTTTCACAATCAATCCATGACATAAGGTAATACTGTCAGAGGAGACTTTACAGCATCAAGTATTTAAACATTCTCCCAAAAATTACAAGGGAAAGTCAAGGGAGAAAGAGGCAATTTAGCTCAGAGCACAAAATGTTTTCTCTGTAGCCTCTTAATTTGACTTTGCAAACAGAAAAGGACACACTTTCTACTCAAAGCAATGCTGGCTGTTACAGTCATGTGGGTGGTCGGACAGTAGGTCCTAGTGGGTAGGGGGGTCTCTAGGAAATGGATAACATCTCTGTTGCCCTGGGCACACAGCACATCAAGTTCACTGCTCCTTCTAGGCCTTTGTTCAAGCACTCATTCCCTGCACATTCTCGTCTTGCTTAGGCTGTACTGATGATTAAGTAGCCAGCACTGAATCCAGACTAGTGGCTGCACAGGCTCTGCTTGCTGTGGAGAGATGGAGAGAAGGCAGGACCAGGAAGCCATTCACCAGTAGAAGGGTATATAACTTTGAGCCGACAGGGGTCCTTCTGGACCCCAGGTTCTTCATCTGTAAGAGTCTGCAGCAGTTGAGAGCAGGGATCCTGCGCAAGTCAGGTTCCCTGTGAAGCAGACTCTTGAGATGGGAACTGGTGTGCAGAGGTTTATTTGGGAGTTTCCGAGGGTCAGTGCCTGTAGGTGGAAAAGAAGGGCAATAAGGCAGAGGGTGAAGTATCCTCGTGATGCTCAATGAGGATCTTAACTGACTCTACCAGGAGATCTGAAGCTGGGTTGGCCCTTCAGTGTTGTCCCAAATTGGGGTAAACGGGCCAGGTGTTTATCCCAAGCATCGACTAGTGATGGGCTGTGGCTGTCTGGGGAAGGGGGCCTGACCTTTAGCAAGATGGCTTGGTTCAGGTGAGAGTGGCTCCCAGAGAGAACCTCCAATGAGGAGCTGAAGAGACAGAACCTCCAGCTGCTGGGGAAGTAAGTCCTTTGGTCCGCAAAAGGGGCCCACCCAGGACATCACAGCACCAGGAGAGCATACCCATAGTCATCACGCAGCCAAGTCCAATCTCTGTATGTGATACTCATCAAGGGAATATAGCAATATATCAATACAGTGATGGGTGGTTTCTGTGCTCTGTGCTGTGCTCATTGTGTCTGGCTCTTTGTGATCCCATGGGCTGCAGTCTGCCAGGCTTCTCTGTCCATGGGATTTTCCAAGCAAGAATACTGGAGTGGGTTGCCATTTCTTTCTCCAAGGAAGATTCCCATCCCAGGGATCGAACGCACGTCTCTTGCATCTCCTGCACTGACAGGTAGATTCTTCACTACTGCACCACCTGGTTGACAGCTCACAGTTCACTCCAGGACTATGACTCCCCTGACATCATATGACTTACTGATTTAGGAGACAAGAAACTGGTCAGTCTACAGTAAATTCTTCATTACCGCCTAGTTTGGGATCTATAAAGGCGGCTAACGTCATTTTATACACGGTCATGCATGAGTAACGGGCTTCCTTGACATGTAACTGGGTTTCTTACTAACCAAGGCGTGGCTGGCACTTAATGCTCTTTAAAAGTTGCCATCCGTCTGTAGCTATACAACAACCTATTCTGCTGAGTAAGGCTGAATCAGGCACATGCTAGACCATGTAGCTTTGGTCCCTGTGAATCTGAGGCTCCAGGGACAATGCCAGTCATACAGATGTTGCAAAGCTCTAATTCCCCAGTGCGTTTGGGAGGGGCTTCTGGAGGAAGAAGAATCTTCATGCTCTGTATCTAGATCACACAAAAGATCTTCAGTTTTATTTTTCCTTATGACCTTAGTCCTGTTACTTGCACCAACTGACCAATACTTTAAATGATTTCATTTGCCAAGATATATTGGAGAGGGCAATGGCACCCCACTCCAGTACTCTTGCCTGGAAAATCCCATGGATGGAGGAGCCTGGAAGGCTGCAATCCACAGGGTCGCGAAGAGTTGGACACAACTGAGCGACTTTACTTTCACTTTTCACTTTCATGCAATGGAGAAGGAAATGGCAAACCACTCCAGTGTTCTTGCCTGGAGAATCCCAGGGATGGGGGAGCCTGGTGGGCTGCTGTCTATGGGGTCGCAGAGTCGGACACAACTGAAGTGACTGTGACTTAGCAGCAGCAGCAGCCAAGATGTATATATTCAAGTCCTAATCCTCCCCCATTTTGATATAATTAATCAAAGACACATATTTTTGGCTAGCTTCAGATCAGTATGAGATCAATGGTATTACCTACCCAGTGTTCACAGTTCAGCCAAATCAAAGAAACCTGACATTTTCACTAGCCTCTCCAGACTAATCAAGGGGAGAGAAACATTTTTGCAAGCTTACACACAGCTCCAGGACTCTTCCCCACGTCTACTTTTGTTGACCCCATTAAGAATCAGGTCCCCATTCTGGAAATATCTTAGGTAAATAGAAAAATCCCCAGTGTCTGCAGTCCTGAGTGGAATTTACGACTCTTCACCCAGAGCCTTCCTCATTAGTGGAGAGTGGACTTTTAAGAGCTATTCATCACTTTTTGTCTGCAGGTCAATTCCTTGCTCCAGCCAACATATCTCCCTGACCCAATATTCCTCTCACTTTGATAGCCATAAATCTCAGCTTTATGGGGGCCACTAAAGAAGGAAGCTGGATGAGGTCAGAGCTCACTCGGAGCCTTGAGAATCTTTTCGGTCTCAAGAACTGAAGAGGATGAAGGGAGAATGGATGAGAGAAAGACTGTTCAAAAGGTATCAAATGAGGACCGTTATGGGTTGTGTGAACTAGATATGACAGCCAGTTCCCAGAATACTGGGGCTAGGAATAAAGCGAGCTAAGGAATATAAAAAGCTGTGTGCTGAGCTGTATGAGGAGAGGCAGCTTCTGGCTTATGAAAGTGGAGCGGACTGAAAGTATAAATCGATTCAGTAAATGTTTTGGTAAATTTGTGAGTATGATCAATGAAA
Organism: Oreotragus oreotragus; assembly: GCA_006410675.1. NCBI lineage: Eukaryota > Metazoa > Chordata > Mammalia > Artiodactyla > Bovidae > Oreotragus > Oreotragus oreotragus. The sequence continues at coordinate 5,601 of SJYX01010263.1, forward strand.
AATGGATTACTAGGAAAGGCTAGGGTGTGTTAAGAATATCAAGTGCCTTTAGAGTTGAAGACAAATAAGTCCTTCTCCAATGTGGCTGTAGGGGACCCTGTCCTCTGGCCTTAACTGACCTGAGGTCTGACCCTTGATGGGGACTGCTTCCATCCAGGGAAACAAGATGGCTCCCAGTGTTTGAGCAAAGATGTTGGAGTCCATTAGAATCTTGAGCAGGAAATGTTTTACAAACGTAGGTGAGGGACAGGGAAGGGAAGGAGAGACAATCTGGCAAGGGCCAGGGGTGCGTTTATGAGTCATGTGCATATTCTTCTCTTCTTAATCTTTATTTATTTTATTTTTGGCTGCGTTGGGTCTTTGTTGCTGCACAGGGGCTTTCTTTAGTTGAGGTGAGCGGGGGCTCCTCTCTAGCTGTGGTGTGCGGGCTTCTCCCTGCGGTGGCTTCTTTTGTTGAGGAGCGTAGGCTCCAGGGAGTGGGCTCAGAAGTTGTGCTACACGGGCTTAGTTGCTCTGCTGCTTGTGGGCTCTTCCTAAACCGGGGATAGAACCTGTGTCCCCTGCACTGGCAGGTGGATTCTTAACCACTGGACCACCAGGGAGGTCCATGCGCGAAAACTGGGAGATCAACTCCTTTGGTTCTAATTGAGTCGGCTCTTGATCATATTGTTGTCTTTGATCAGTTCTTGAGATCGCCTCTGGTGATTTCCCTTTCAATGCCTGCCATGAATGGGCCAGGGCTTCCCTGATAGCTCAGTTGGTAAAGAATCTGCCTGCAGTGCAGGAGACCCTGGTTCCATTCTGGAGTCAGGAAGATCCACGGTAGAAGGGATAGGCTACCCACTCCAGTATTCCTGGGCTTCCCTTGTGGCTCAGCTGGTAAAGAATCCACCTGCACTGTGGGAGACCTGGGTTCGATCCCTGGGTTGGGAAGATCCCCTGGAGAAGGGAAAGGCTACCCACTCCAGTATTCTGGCCTGGAGAATTCCATGGGCTGTATAGTCCATGGGGTTGCAAAGAGTTGGACACGACCGAGCAACTTAGGATAGGAGGAATGGACCATGTGGTATCTTTAATTCCCTTGAATTTCTCAACCACAGAGCATTACAGATAAACAGGATTCTGAACCAGAGTAACGAAATGTCACTGAATGCTATCTGGATGCCCCTGGTGCAGCTTTAAGGGCTAGAAATGAAACCAATGAAGGACACACTGTAAGAAGCTCTGACTTCACAGCCTTGGGAGGACAGCCGGAAAGGAACATGCACACAGGGTTTTCACATAGTAGGTGCTGAAGCCATTTTTGTGGAATGAGGGAATCGGTTAAGGATTCTGCAGAAATCCTGTGGATGCTGAAGGCATGACTTGGTTACTTTCTGTCATTGAAAGTCTACAGGGAGGATGAAGGGGTCTTTCCGTAAGGGTCTTTTTCACAAAAGCATGCTCCTCTAAGGTATACTGTGTCCAGCTCTTGCCAAACTTAAATTGTATCCATGTTAAAGAGGAAAAAAGGCTTTAGCACATTCCTTTGGGGGAATGGAAACAATTTATTTTGTTTGTTTCTAATGGAGAGGGTTTGCTCCAGAATCTTACTGTGAGGTCCGAGAATCTGGGTTGAGGACCGCCAGGCAACCAGAGGAGAGAGAGAGAGAGAGTCCCCCAGACCTTATCAGGTGATTGAAACAGCTGGGCTAGCCAATTATAAAGGCAACCCATAAACCTGAGCTCCTGGATCTAGGTCAGGAATACATTTTTAGCTAAGTATTAGATAAATTGGTGTTCTTTCACAATTCTTTATTTTAGTTTTCCTTAAGAATACTTGCTGTGTCTTAAAAGAAAACCTTCCTCTGTTGCTCAGCACAAGCAACTACAATATCTTTTTGCGGGGCAGGGGTGGTGGTGAGGATGGTTTCTGTTTGCTCTAGGCCATATTCAGAAAATGAAATTGTCAGGCTTCCAGTTCACCTTCCTCGGGAGCAAGAAAGTAGACTGCATGGATGCAAATGATCTGGAGATAACAAGTCAGGAGCTTCTGGAGAGATTCTTAGATTTCCCAACATGAACTGGATGATGAGAAACATAAGCACAATTTCTCATCTGCTGGCGTTCCCTGAAAGCTTATTTTATAATAGAATTTATTTCCAAAGGGTGGACTTAGTCTCCTAACAAGAGTAGAGCATTGTCATTGCCAAGCTGCAAGTGTCAGAACACAGCCTCAAGGTTAACATGGGTGGCATAAATAACAAAGACAACACATCCTCCTCAGAGTTCCCAAGCCTGTAATAAGATCGCTGGCGTGTTCAGTGATATATGGGCTCTTTATTTTCAGCAGAGAGCAGTACGCTTTGGGTCTTCAAGATACTGTTTGATTGCTTTGCAGAAACCAATCAATAACACACAGGTAAAGTTTTCTGCAAGGCACATAAATCTTAGCATGGGGAGACCAGCTGTTGTGAGGGTCTGGATTGGTGCCAGTTTCCAACGGGGGAGTCTCAAGGAAATGATCCTGAATCTGGGGCTTTGTTTGGATTTCAATGGAACATAATCGGGCGACATCTGGTCCCCCACCTTGTGCTGGCTTGGCCACACTTCCTCCGCTGTGGCTCTGGGCACCTCCTGCAGGGCTTCCTGTGAGTGCCAAGCACCAGTGCCCTGCCCGTCACCAGCTGCCAATCAGTTTTTCACAGTGGGGGACAGAAAAAGAACCTGGGGCCTCGAAAACGCCTGCTGAGAACGACTCATAAAAACGATCTTAAAATGCAATTTGGGTCCCACTGCCCCACAAGCTACTGGACACGGGACAAAAGAGAATTACAGAATTAACTCTGGGGTTGGAAAAGCGAGCAGAAGGGACTGAGGATAAGCATAGGAAATCAGCATGTGGCTGCAAGGTGATGGAAAGTGAAAGAAGGGGTGAAAGACCTAACGCATCAACCATTTTCACATATTAAATTAGCAAATCTTTCTTTTAAAATAAGAAAACTAATGTTGCAAGAATGAGGTGAAAAACACACGGGAACACATTGCAAATACTGTTTTGAAAGCAAACTGACCTTAATATCAAGGGCTCCAAACCCTTTCCCAAAGACTGTAATTGAACTTCTGAGATCTAGGCCAAAGAAATAATAATTACCCTGCATAAAACAGATAAACACACCCTTCTTTGGCCTAGTGAAGAAAGATATTTTCCCAAACACTACTTACAATAGTAAAATAATTAAAATATATCTTAATGATCTACAATGAGGGAATGGTTTTTAAACTAAGCTATAGCCACGCAATGGAATATTACGTAGCCATTAAAACACATTAAGAAAAACACTTACATTATCATATTTAGACATCAAAGAAAATCAAAGACTACTTATACTATCAAACATAGTTTTAGAAAATCTTGTTTGTAAAAGAATCTAAAGAGAACACATTGTAATGTTAACAGTGATTTCCTTTGTCTGAAGAACCCAGAGTCATCTTCTTTCTTGTTTCTACATTTTTCTATTTTTTCAAATGTTCTTCAATTTACATATATTTCTTTATTGTTAAAGATAACTTCATTTAAATATTTAAACATTTAACAATGTTTACACTAAAGAGAATGTGATGTATGTATAGGAAAATATTAGAATATAACATTAAAAAAAAAGAAATACGGCTTATAGTATAAGCTGAGAAGATGAACAGGAGAAAGGGCAAATGAGTAAGTTCCAGATATCAGATATAAAACATAGTGAGGAAGAGGGAGAAGCTTAAGTGAGTGCTTAAGTGAGTGGAAGAATGGAAGAAAATCTGGCAAAATACCAGGACACAGAAAAGGGAAAGGAAAAGTTACCAGATAAAAGTTGTAGAGCAGAATAGTAGAGCCCTTTTGCTTTCCCTGGTGGCTCAGATGGCAAAGCATCTGCCTGCAATGCGGGAGACCCGGGTTCTATTCCTGGGTCAGGAAGATCCCCTGGAGAAGGAAATGGCAATCCACTCCAGCACTCTTGCCTAGAAAATCCCATGGACGGAGGAGCCTGATAGGCTACAGTCCATGGGGTCACAAAGAGTCGGACACGACTGAGTGACTTCACTTTTGCTTGACTAGAGGACTNGGAAGATCCCCTGGAGAAGGAAATGGCAATCCACTCCAGCACTCTTGCCTAGAAAATCCCATGGACGGAGGAGCCTGATAGGCTACAGTCCATGGGGTCACAAAGAGTCGGACACGACTGAGTGACTTCACTTTTGCTTGACTAGAGGACTATTTTAAAATGCTTGGTCACCATAAGTAATTGACTTTACAAACAGAAAAGTCAAACATGGTGGGGCCATGTGAAGGAGGGGTACTAATCTGATTTTTCTTATACACAGGTCATGGTCAAGAGTTACAGTGTCTTAGGTTTCAAGTTTTCAAGTGAGTCCACTGGGGCCGAAGTGTCCTAACAAATATTCCTGGGGATTAATATCCCCTTGTTTATCCCTGGTGTTAATTTTATGTATAATATTTCAGGATGGCTAAGCAGATTTGTTTGAGGAGGAATGTAAAGGGGACAATATTAGAAAGGACTGGAGTTGAAATGCACATTTCAAAGCACACTGAAAACGTCTGAAAAACTGACAATGCACATTGAAAACTTTGGAAAGACTGACCACAATGTTTAGACAGAAAAGTAAATTGCATGACTCTCATTTGTGGTCCCCCTAATGATTTTCTGTCCCTGGACTGGCCCTCTGGGACACTGGACAGGACAGCTTAATTCTAAGATCTTCTACTTGCTAGATTGTAAACCTTAAAAAAAAAAGTCTCAGTTTATAGTTTGCTTGATGTAAGTTGGCTGCCTCTATCGTTTTCTAATTCTGCATAAAATCCCTTCCTTCATTTTAGAAATCCTTAAGAGTCCTATTTCTTAAAACCCACATATGATCAAGTAGTACATTAATGTGATTCTTGGCAGCAGTTTCCTCCATTTGAAAGCCATGGATTCCCAGAATTTCCTTATTGTCTCCACCTCTGCTCCCTTTCTATGTTGCAGCTTGGAAATACAATGAGATAAAACAGGTCAGTGCTTGTTTTCCAGTGCTACCATAAACTGTAGGCAGGGCTGTTGAGTATGTTAAGACTTTCTCCCACAGTGAGTAATTCTTCCACCCTCTTACTGGTGGATGGAGCCTTCCGTTTTCTAGAGAAAAAAGTGCCTTGCCAATGATGTCACCCTGTTTTAACAACATAAAGTATTTAATATTTCCTATGCTACTTGGATTATATAAACCCATTTCCCTTCCCCTGGTACAGTTTAAATTTGCAAGTAGATTTAATATAGAGATGTTTTTGCTAAGCCATAGTATGAAAACACTTCCTTCTGCAAATTCTTAGACTGCCTTTGGTTATTTATTTCACTGACATATCCATGACTGAGCACAGCAACTGCTGAAAGCCTTGTAGCAGCAGCATCTAGAACCTGTCATCCAGTTCTCTTTTCAACAGCAGGGTGAATTAGGTACTCTTACTCTCTCTCATAACTCACATGTTTTCTGAAAGATAATCATTGAGAGAAATTTACCATAAACTAACCATTTGCTTTTCCCAGAGCCCAAGGATTACCAGACAACTTAAACTTGCTGCGCTAATATCAAGGAGAGAAAATAACTTCAAGAAGTTCCTCAAATTATTGTGAGATTACAGACTTAGAGAGTGAATTTATGGTTGCTGGGGGAAAGGATGGGGGTGGGGGATAGTAAGGGAGTTTGGGATGGACATGTGCACACTGCTATATTTAAAATGCACAACCAACAAGTACCTACTGTATAGCACATGGAACTCTGCTCAGTGTTATTTGGCAGCCTGGGTGGAGTCTGAGGGAAAAAGCATACATGCACATGTACAGCTGTTCACTGGAAACTATCACAACATCGTTAATTAGCTATACCCCAGTACAAAATAAAAGGTAAAAAAAAAGAAAAATCATTGTGAGGTCAGAGCTGTTTACTAGCTCATTGCTCTCTTGGAGGTATTCTGAATTAATTATTTTTCTTTTCAGAAGGTTGTGATGACTCTAAGTTAATGGAGTTTTCTTTAACTTCCCATTTTTGTGAACTCAGCCCACTGTGGGTTTAGTTTGGTGGTGATTCTGTTTCTCCAGCTGTGTTGAAAAACGTGAGACTCAAGCACTAAAAACATTTTTTTATGTGAAGTAAAGTTAAGGGTTACAATTTGCCTATGTTATTTTATTAGCTTTATTCCCCATCCCCACCCCCACCCCCA